>WWET01006793.1:20631-35695 GCA_011038615.1 Limnodynastes dumerilii | reverse complement strand
ATAAACAGTATATGTTAATCAATATGTGGCACTGCTCAAACCACTGCCTAGGGATGCGTGGAGTGGACCACCTTAGGGTTACCCCAAATAGAACTCCAACAAAATAGCTTACAGTAGAAAGGTAGGTAGTCTGGTGCTTCCGTGGCTGGTGTAATAAAATATGTTAGAATTTATTAGCATGTATAAAAGCACACAATACCTAGATCAAATATTGACTGAATAGCTCCAATATACAAATAGTGATATAGGTAACAAAGGAAAACAGAAAAAGCAATATCCAACCTAAAATGTATAACCAAACATATGCCGAATATCAGTCCAAGCTACACTGTACACGTCTGTATCAGTGTGCGGCATAAATCGGTGGTATGATATAATGAGTTCCAGCACAGGCTATAGGTAAAAAACTAACCCATAGTTGTGGGCTAGAAACCACACGTAATCGTCCTTCCGGATCGTCTCTGGTCCGTACTAAATAGAGAAACCGTGCGTCGTGTCAAATGCGCTGTTTAACTTTGACCAGAGTCACTTGGTGCAGTAATGACATTGAGAGAACTTGCAAGAAGTAAATAGTTGACCTCATTCGGAGTCTTCAGGAGATACACTCTCCGGGTAGCGTTACCTTGCTCCTGAGGGATCTTGTTGTACGCTCACTACACGCACTAGACCGGCTGCCGCTGTCTCCTTCCGGGTCTTAGGTTGTGGGCGTGAACCTTGTGTCGTCTGCAACCCAGGCTCCTTGAGCTTGTTGTTAGGGACGCCGCGGCTGGTCGGTAAGCGCCTCTCTTCCTCTGTGTGCACTACAGAGGGGGGCTATTTGTAGCAGATTACAGAAGTAGCTTGATAATAGAGATCTCTATGGATAAAGCTATTACAACCAACGCGTTTCGCCCCAGGTGGGCTTCGTCAGGGATAATTCGTTCTGTAGTAATGGTCTTAGGGCAGTGTGTGAGCGGTGGTTATAAGCATCCTGCTGTGATAAGGGGGGTTGTGGCTTCCATAAGTTGACCAATCCGTGCAACTCTTGACAGTAAAGGATACCCATTCATACCAGGGGTTAGCAGCGATATACATGAGGTAATTCCCAGGTCCTAAAGTCCATTAGCTGTAGAGATGAGTTGGATATTTATACTTCAAGATGTCAACAGCAGTGATAGATAGACCATGGGTGTAAATTAAACATGATGACTAGTATCAACCAATAATATACCTTGGAATAAAGGAATAGTACGGTGTGATTAGGGTGCTGTACCACAACCCTAATCAACAGGGAGTTAGCAAAGTGTAACTGGTAGTGGGCTTTTTTGGGGAATGCCGTGCCTATAATGCTTCCGTAGGCTGTAAAAGGGGGAGGGGGCATGTGAAGCATCCATATATGCAAGCACGCACATAAAAGAGTATACAAAAGGTACAGTGTGCATTAGTGTATATACAGAATGAGGCCCATAGGCATCCAAGCACCTGAAGACCTTATTGGTATTGAAATAAAGCCTAACAATTGTTTTAGGGTTACTCAAATAAAAAGGTACCAAGGTCCAGGTCCATATTCAACCCCTTAGGTGCCATGGTCCCCAGGTTATAAATCCACCTGGTTTCCTCTTTGGCAAATTCGGCTATAAAGTTGCTCCAGTGTCTAGTAACTTTTTTGATCCCCATAAACTTAAGAAGTCAAGGGTCCTTATTATGTTTTTCCATGAAATGGAGTGGGACACTGTGGGTTATTAGGCCTTTTTTGATATTGTTCATATGTTCATATATTCGGGTTTTTAAGCTTTTTTTTGTGCGGCATACATATTGTAGGCCACAGGGGTATTCAATCAGATATATGACCCCTTCCGTGCTGTAACAAATGAACTCCTTGATGGGAAAGGACTTGCCTGTGCTGTTGGATTTAAAAGACACTTCTTTGCGTGCATTGATATTGGCTGTTCTACATGGTAGACATTTGGTGCAGTAATGGTAGCCCTTGCTGGGGGTGTTTAACCAGGTGTGCTGTAATTCCGGGGGGGAGAGCACTAGGGGCTAGCATGTTCTTCAGGTTCTGGGGTCTCCTATAGACAACTTTAGGGTAAGGAGGGAGGATAGTGTTGAGTTTGGGATCTTTTAATAAAATCGGCCAATGCTTTGAGGGCTTTTTCTAATTTCTTATAATGGCTGCTACAGGTGGTCACAAACAATGTGTTATCCCACTTTTTCTTCTCCTTTTTATGGATTTTTGTTGTGTCCAAAAGAGTGGACTTGTCCATTTGCCTATGTTTTTGGAGGTTTTCCTCTACTGTTGTTTCATCATATTGTCTCTCCAATAACCTATTTTTTAAAGATTCTGCCTGTGAGTCATAGTCTGCCAGGGAACCACAATTTCTCCTTATACGGCGAAATTGCCCCCCGGGGATATTCTTCAGCCATTGTGGATGATGGTTACTATTGGCTGGAATATACGTATTGGTGTCTATGTGAGATGACACTATGGGGATATGAAACTATGGTGAGGTGACACTATAGGGATGTGACAATATGGTGAGATGACACTATGGGGAGATGACACTATGGTGAGATAACACTATGGTGAGATAACATGATGGTAAGATGACACGATGGTGAGATAACACTGGGGTGAGATGACACCTTGGACAGCTAATAAAGTCATTCGGTTTCCAATATCATCTCTATGCAGATGATACACAAATCTATCTATCCACCCCTGAACTATCCCCAACAGTGCTGACTCGGGTCACTGAATGTCTTTCCGCCATTTCATCCTAGATGTCCTCTCGTCAACTTAAACTTAATCTTTCAAAAACAGAGTTATTAATATTTCCACCTGCTAACAAGACCTACCCACCTGGTCTCTCTATTGCTGTCGACAACACTGAAATATTCCCTACTCGCCAAGCTCGCTGCCTAGGTGTTACACTTGATTTTGAACTGTCCTTTATGCCCCATATTCAATCTGTTTCGAAATCTTGTTATATACATTTAAAAAACATTTCCAAAATTCGAAAATATCTCTCACAAGAAACAGCTAAAATGCTCATTCATGCCCTAATTATATTCCACATTGATTACTGCAATGCCCTTCTTATTGGTCTCCCACAAAATAAAATTGCCCCTCTACAGTCTATATTGCATGCAGCAGCGAGACTGATCTTCCTTGCAAAACGCTCAACTACAGCTACTCCACTCTGTCAGTCTCTACATTGGCTGCCTGTAAAATACAGAATCAAATACAAAATCCTCTTGCTAACCTATAAAGCCATAAGCAACACTGCACCTGCATACATTTCCTCACTTGTCTCAAGATATATCCCAGCACGTTGTCTCAGATCATCACAAGATCTACAACTCACCTCTGTACCTCATAAATGCTCAGATTTAAGGTTGCAAGACTTCTCCCGGGCAGCACCCACTCTCTGGAATAGCCTTCCTCGCTCATTAAGACTATCCACTACTCTACAATCTTTCAAGCGTTCCCTTAAAACTCATCTCTTCAGACAAGCTTATCAAATTCCACAACCACCCTAAGCATTAAATACCATATTATCAACCACTTCTACAATTTAACACATTACGAACACAAACCCGCACGCTCTCTGTTCTACAATTCCCTCATCTCTGCTACTAACACTGCTGTGTGACTGGAGCATACAGAGCATTGAGCACTTTTGTCATACACCCCGGCTGGTCCATTGTGTGATATATAGCACTTGCCCTTATGTATCAAACCCATTGTCCTATAGAGTGTAAGCCTGTGAGCAGGGCCCTCTTACCCACCCAGTCTGTCTGTTATTCCCCAGTATTGTTATAAAGATTGTAACATTGTAAAGCGCTACGTAATCTGTGGGCGCTATATAAAAACCTGTTAATAAATAATAAATAAATAATGACACTATGGTGATATGACACTGTGGTAAGATGACACTATGATGAGATGGCACTATGGTAAGATGACACTATGGTAAGATGACACTGGGGTGAGGTGACACTATGGTGAGATGGCACAGTGGTGAGAGAGATGACACGATGGTGAGATAACACGAAGGTGAGATGACGCTATGGTGAGATGACATTATGGTAAGATAACTTTATGGTGAGATGACACTATGGGGAGATGACACTATGGGGAAATGACAAGATGGTGAGATGACATTATGGTCAGATGACATTATGGGGAGATGACACAATGGTGAGATGACATTATGGTAAGATGACATTATGGTAAGATAAGAGAATGGTGAGATGACACTATGGTGAGATGACACTACGGTGAGATGACATTATGGTGAGATGACACTATGGTGAGATGACACTATGGTAAGATGACACAATGGTGAGATGACACTATGGTAAGATGACATTATGATGAGATGACATTATGGTAAGATGACATTATGGTGAGATGACACTATGGTAAGATGACACTATGATGAGATGACATTATGGTGAGATGACATTATGGTGAGATGACACTATGGTGAGATGACACAATGATGAGATGACACTATGGTGAGATGACACTATGGTGAGGTGACACTATGGTGAGATGACACTATGGTAAGATGACACTATGGTGAGATGACATTATGGTGAGATGACATTATGGTAAGATGACACAATGATGAGATGACACTATGGTGAGATGACATTATGGTGAGATGACATTATGGTGAGGTGACACTATGGCGAGGTGACATTATGGTGAGTTGACACTATGGTAATATAATACAGTCATTTTGCAATTGTGCATTCACTACGAGATGGATCTCGATAAGTAATATCCAGACCTTTCTACCTCCTTTGCTTCCAGCGTGTTGGTATGATAATGTTACAGTATAGAAGAGCTCTACGCACACAGCCGCTTCAAAACTTCCAATCTGTCCCTGTTATGTCATGACAGAAATCTTCAAAGATCCAGTCCTATATAATTATTGGGCCCATCAGCCGGTAATCCAGGAGGGTGTTTGCTGGATGGATTTTTCTAAACCCCAAAAAAGTGATCTAGAATTATACTCACCTGATGATTGGATTGGCTGGTTTCCTCAAATGATCCAACCAACACTGAGCCAATACCATGAGGATCATCAGGGAGGGGACATTGTCCATGATTTCCTGGCTATAGGATCGCTTTATTGGGATCACTCGCTGGGAATGTTTCCCTTCTTATCGGAAACTTAAGTGTAGTGTCATGAAAATTAGTCACCAATCTCTAATATGCACATTCTCATCACAAAGTTATATTTCTGTCTTTATTGCTATACTTTTAAAACAGTCATCATTATTGTGCCATAATAACATTGGACCTGATTTCACAGCACTTTCTGTATGGAGTTAATGAAGAGGTTAATGTTCTCCTATAACATTCCCCTCCCATATACAGAACTGAGGTGACTTCTGTGTATATAACCCTGCCTTATCTTCTCCACACACTGCTCAGGCATATGGAAGAGCATAACCCCGCCCATGCTGTACCATTAAAATACCTCACCCCGCCCACGCTGCATGTAATTTAATGTACAGGACTGTCACACCCTAACATATAGAACTCAGAGTGTACACAAACCAATTCCATACGTTCAGAGTTCTGATGCGTAACATCTGATGTGCACATGCACAAAGCCCGGCTTACGCACACAGTTTGCACAAATCGGATGTAGTTATCAAGACTGGATCCTGTCCATGGGGTCAGATCCAGACTCCTAATTTTCATCCAACTTCACAGTTTTAATTGGATCGTTACTGCGTTTGCTTACAGTGCAGCATCCGTGCCACCCAATCAAAAGGTGTTCCCACCCTTCTGGACTTGAGAGTCGTAACCTTTCTGACAGAGGGGCTGAGCTGTGTTCTTCCTAGTATAATGCTCCATTTAGGTGTCCTCCCTGTATATGTACAAATCTTACCTTTATACTTACAGGAATTTCCCAGCTCATGTGTCATAAAACTTAACCAAGCCGTTGGTTGGGAGACGTCCATCTGTGTGAGTGGGAGTGGTTACAATGTGATTGCACAGATGGGTTTTCACAATCACAGTTGTATGTTTTTCTAATTCTTTTGCTTGGGGATTCGATGTCATCAATAACAGAAGTCTGCATCTGGACCAATCACACCCTTTATAGTAATTTACTACCAGTACTTTTCCCCTGTGTGCCCTGGTCTCTGCAGGTAGGGTTCAGGATGTGACAGCTATGTGTGTGAGAGGAGAGCTCCGCCCTCATGTATAGAATATAGGATCGCACTCAGTGCACACAGGACTCCACTATGGAGAGTAACAAGCACTGCGCATACTGAGGTCTAATCCAGCCATTTGTGTCTGAATAATGTGACTCCTGTAATGGAAGCAACCTGGTTTTTGTTTTAGTAAATGATTTAATGTACTTGAGTAAAGAAAATAATCTCTAAAGCCACGGTTCTCAGCCTTTTGTGGTGTGTTCAAGTTACCATTTATGGAATCCGGTCCAGGACACTGACCAGTCCCACTGTATTCCCATCCCCCTCTCCTTATTCCTCTCTCCACCTTCATCCCCCTCTCCTTATTCCTCTCTTCACCTTCATCCCCCCTCCACCCTTGTTATGGTGCTGCTATTATCACACCAGCTCCACAGTCCTGTTACCTGTGTGTCAGACCCCTGTGCCTCCCTCTGGTATAGTTACACACCGGTGATATCATCAGACATTCCCACTCTCCATATACTGTATAATTATTACATATTCTTATAATGATTTTCACATCCATTTGTTACATCTTTCATCCAGTCTCCATCCTCATTTATCAGACTCACCCTCTGCCATCTGCTATCACTCATGTTATTATACTCACCCTCTGCCATCTGCTATCACTCATGGTTATTATAGACTCCCCTTGTGCCATCTGCTATCACTCATGTTATTATACTCACCCTCTGCCATCTGCAATCACTCATGGTTATTATAGACTCACCCTCTGCCATCACTCATGTTATTATACTCACCCTCTGCCATCTGCTATCACTCATGGATATTATACTCACCCTCTGCCATCTGCTATCACTCATGGTTATTATACTCACCCTCTGCCATCTGCTATCACTCATGGTTATTATACTCACCCTCTGCCATCTGCTATCACTCATGGTTATTATACTCACCCTCTGCCATCTGCTATCACTCATGGTTATTATACTCACCCTCTGCCATCTGCTATCACTCATGGTTATTATACTCACCCTCTGCCATCTGCTATCACTCATGGTTATTATACTCACCCTCTGCCATCTGCTATCACTCATGGTTATTATACTCACCCTCTGCCATCTGCTATCACTCATGGTTATTATACTCACCCTCTGCCATCTGCTATCACTCATGGTTATTATACTCACCCTCTGCCATCTGCTATCACTCATGGTTATTATACTCACCCTCTGCCATCTGCTATCACTCATGGTTATTATACTCACCCTCTGCCATCTGCTATCACTCATGGTTATTATACTCACCCTCTGCCATCTGCTATCACTCATGGTTATTATACTCACCCTCTGCCATCTGCTATCACTCATGGTTATTATACTCACCCTCTGCCATCTGCTATCACTCATGGTTATTATACTCACCCTCTGCCATCTGCTATCACTCATGGTTATTATACTCACCCTCTGCCATCTGCTATCACTCATGGTTATTATACTCACCCTCTGCCATCTGCTATCACTCATGGTTATTATACTCACCCTCTGCCATCTGCTATCACTCATGGTTATTATACTCACCCTCTGCCATCTGCTATCACTCATGGTTATTATACTCACCCTCTGCCATCTGCTATCACTCATGGTTATTATACTCACCCTCTGCCATCTGCTATCACTCATGGTTATTATACTCACCCTCTGCCATCTGCTATCACTCATGGTTATTATACTCACCCTCTGCCATCTGCTATCACTCATGGTTATTATACTCACCCTCTGCCATCTGCTATCACTCATGGTTATTATACTCACCCTCTGCCATCTGCTATCACTCATGGTTATTATACTCACCCTCTGCCATCTGCTATCACTCATGGTTATTATACTCACCCTCTGCCATCTGCTATCACTCATGGTTATTATACTCACCCTCTGCCATCTGCTATCACTCATGGTTATTATACTCACCCTCTGCCATCTGCTATCACTCATGGTTATTATACTCACCCTCTGCCATCTGCTATCACTCATGGTTATTATACTCACCCTCTGCCATCTGCTATCACTCATGGTTATTATACTCACCCTCTGCCATCTGCTATCACTCATGGTTATTATACTCACCCTCTGCCATCTGCTATCACTCATGGTTATTATACTCACCCTCTGCCATCTGCTATCACTCATGGTTATTATACTCACCCTCTGCCATCTGCTATCACTCATGGTTATTATACTCACCCTCTGCCATCTGCTATCACTCATGGTTATTATACTCACCCTCTGCCATCTGCTATCACTCATGGTTATTATACTCACCCTCTGCCATCTGCTATCACTCATGGTTATTATACTCACCCTCTGCCATCTGCTATCACTCATGGTTATTATACTCACCCTCTGCCATCTGCTATCACTCATGGTTATTATACTCACCCTCTGCCATCTGCTATCACTCATGGTTATTATACTCACCCTCTGCCATCTGCTATCACTCATGGTTATTATACTCACCCTCTGCCATCTGCTATCACTCATGGTTATTATACTCACCCTCTGCCATCTGCTATCACTCATGGTTATTATACTCACCCTCTGCCATCTGCTATCACTCATGGTTATTATACTCACCCTCTGCCATCTGCTATCACTCATGGTTATTATACTCACCCTCTGCCATCTGCTATCACTCATGGTTATTATACTCACCCTCTGCCATCTGCTATCACTCATGGTTATTATACTCACCCTCTGCCATCTGCTATCACTCATGGTTATTATACTCACCCTCTGCCATCTGCTATCACTCATGGTTATTATACTCACCCTCTGCCATCTGCTATCACTCATGGTTATTATACTCACCCTCTGCCATCTGCTATCACTCATGGTTATTATACTCACCCTCTGCCATCTGCTATCACTCATGGTTATTATACTCACCCTCTGCCATCTGCTATCACTCATGGTTATTATACTCACCCTCTGCCATCTGCTATCACTCATGGTTATTATACTCACCCTCTGCCATCTGCTATCACTCATGGTTATTATACTCACCCTCTGCCATCTGCTATCACTCATGGTTATTATACTCACCCTCTGCCATCTGCTATCACTCATGGTTATTATACTCACCCTCTGCCATCTGCTATCACTCATGGTTATTATACTCACCCTCTGCCATCTGCTATCACTCATGGTTATTATACTCACCCTCTGCCATCTGCTATCACTCATGGTTATTATACTCACCCTCTGCCATCTGCTATCACTCATGGTTATTATACTCACCCTCTGCCATCTGCTATCACTCATGGTTATTATACTCACCCTCTGCCATCTGCTATCACTCATGGTTATTATACTCACCCTCTGCCATCTGCTATCACTCATGGTTATTATACTCACCCTCTGCCATCTGCTATCACTCATGGTTATTATACTCACCCTCTGCCATCTGCTATCACTCATGGTTATTATACTCACCCTCTGCCATCTGCTATCACTCATGGTTATTATACTCACCCTCTGCCATCTGCTATCACTCATGGTTATTATACTCACCCTCTGCCATCTGCTATCACTCATGGTTATTATACTCACCCTCTGCCATCTGCTATCACTCATGGTTATTATACTCACCCTCTGCCATCTGCTATCACTCATGGTTATTATACTCACCCTCTGCCATCTGCTATCACTCATGGTTATTATACTCACCCTCTGCCATCTGCTATCACTCATGGTTATTATACTCACCCTCTGCCATCTGCTATCACTCATGGTTATTATACTCACCCTCTGCCATCTGCTATCACTCATGGTTATTATACTCACCCTCTGCCATCTGCTATCACTCATGGTTATTATACTCACCCTCTGCCATCTGCTATCACTCATGGTTATTATACTCACCCTCTGCCATCTGCTATCACTCATGGTTATTATACTCACCCTCTGCCATCTGCTATCACTCATGGTTATTATACTCACCCTCTGCCATCTGCTATCACTCATGGTTATTATACTCACCCTCTGCCATCTGCTATCACTCATGGTTATTATACTCACCCTCTGCCATCTGCTATCACTCATGGTTATTATACTCACCCTCTGCCATCTGCTATCACTCATGGTTATTATACTCACCCTCTGCCATCTGCTATCACTCATGGTTATTATACTCACCCTCTGCCATCTGCTATCACTCATGGTTATTATACTCACCCTCTGCCATCTGCTATCACTCATGGTTATTATACTCACCCTCTGCCATCTGCTATCACTCATGGTTATTATACTCACCCTCTGCCATCTGCTATCACTCATGGTTATTATACTCACCCTCTGCCATCTGCTATCACTCATGGTTATTATACTCACCCTCTGCCATCTGCTATCACTCATGGTTATTATACTCACCCTCTGCCATCTGCTATCACTCATGGTTATTATACTCACCCTCTGCCATCTGCTATCACTCATGGTTATTATACTCACCCTCTGCCATCTGCTATCACTCATGGTTATTATACTCACCCTCTGCCATCTGCTATCACTCATGGTTATTATACTCACCCTCTGCCATCTGCTATCACTCATGGTTATTATACTCACCCTCTGCCATCTGCTATCACTCATGGTTATTATACTCACCCTCTGCCATCTGCTATCACTCATGGTTATTATACTCACCCTCTGCCATCTGCTATCACTCATGGTTATTATACTCACCCTCTGCCATCTGCTATCACTCATGGTTATTATACTCACCCTCTGCCATCTGCTATCACTCATGGTTATTATACTCACCCTCTGCCATCTGCTATCACTCATGGTTATTATACTCACCCTCTGCCATCTGCTATCACTCATGGTTATTATACTCACCCTCTGCCATCTGCTATCACTCATGGTTATTATACTCACCCTCTGCCATCTGCTATCACTCATGGTTATTATACTCACCCTCTGCCATCTGCTATCACTCATGGTTATTATACTCACCCTCTGCCATCTGCTATCACTCATGGTTATTATACTCACCCTCTGCCATCTGCTATCACTCATGGTTATTATACTCACCCTCTGCCATCTGCTATCACTCATGGTTATTATACTCACCCTCTGCCATCTGCTATCACTCATGGTTATTATACTCACCCTCTGCCATCTGCTATCACTCATGGTTATTATACTCACCCTCTGCCATCTGCTATCACTCATGGTTATTATACTCACCCTCTGCCATCTGCTATCACTCATGGTTATTATACTCACCCTCTGCCATCTGCTATCACTCATGGTTATTATACTCACCCTCTGCCATCTGCTATCACTCATGGTTATTATACTCACCCTCTGCCATCTGCTATCACTCATGGTTATTATACTCACCCTCTGCCATCTGCTATCACTCATGGTTATTATACTCACCCTCTGCCATCTGCTATCACTCATGGTTATTATACTCACCCTCTGCCATCTGCTATCACTCATGGTTATTATACTCACCCTCTGCCATCTGCTATCACTCATGGTTATTATACTCACCCTCTGCCATCTGCTATCACTCATGGTTATTATACTCACCCTCTGCCATCTGCTATCACTCATGGTTATTATACTCACCCTCTGCCATCTGCTATCACTCATGGTTATTATACTCACCCTCTGCCATCTGCTATCACTCATGGTTATTATACTCACCCTCTGCCATCTGCTATCACTCATGGTTATTATACTCACCCTCTGCCATCTGCTATCACTCATGGTTATTATACTCACCCTCTGCCATCTGCTATCACTCATGGTTATTATACTCACCCTCTGCCATCTGCTATCACTCATGGTTATTATACTCACCCTCTGCCATCTGCTATCACTCATGGTTATTATACTCACCCTCTGCCATCTGCTATCACTCATGGTTATTATACTCACCCTCTGCCATCTGCTATCACTCATGGTTATTATACTCACCCTCTGCCATCTGCTATCACTCATGGTTATTATACTCACCCTCTGCCATCTGCTATCACTCATGGTTATTATACTCACCCTCTGCCATCTGCTATCACTCATGGTTATTATACTCACCCTCTGCCATCTGCTATCACTCATGGTTATTATACTCACCCTCTGCCATCTGCTATCACTCATGGTTATTATACTCACCCTCTGCCATCTGCTATCACTCATGGTTATTATACTCACCCTCTGCCATCTGCTATCACTCATGGTTATTATACTCACCCTCTGCCATCTGCTATCACTCATGGTTATTATACTCACCCTCTGCCATCTGCTATCACTCATGGTTATTATACTCACCCTCTGCCATCTGCTATCACTCATGGTTATTATACTCACCCTCTGCCATCTGCTATCACTCATGGTTATTATACTCACCCTCTGCCATCTGCTATCACTCATGGTTATTATACTCACCCTCTGCCATCTGCTATCACTCATGGTTATTATACTCACCCTCTGCCATCTGCTATCACTCATGGTTATTATACTCACCCTCTGCCATCTGCTATCACTCATGGTTATTATACTCACCCTCTGCCATCTGCTATCACTCATGGTTATTATACTCACCCTCTGCCATCTGCTATCACTCATGGTTATTATACTCACCCTCTGCCATCTGCTATCGCTCATGGTTATTATAGACTCACCCTCTGCCATCTGCTATCACTCATGGTTATTATACTCACCCTCTGCCATCTGCTATCACTCATGGTTATTATACTCACCCTCTGCCATCTGCTATCGCTCATGGTTATTATACTCACCCTCAGCCATCTGTTATCACTCATGGTTATTATACTCACCCTCTGCCATCTGCTATCACTCATGGTTATTATACTCACCCTCTGCCATCTGCTATCGCTCATGGTTATTATAGACTCACCCTCTGCTATCTGCTATCACTCATGTTATTATACTCACCCTCTGCCATCTGCTATCGCTCATGGTTATTATAGACTCACCCTCTGCTATCTGCTATCACTCATGTTATTATACTCACCCTCTGCCATCTGCTATCGCTCATGGTTATTATAGACTCACCCTCTGCTATCTGCTATCACTCATGTTATTATACTCACCCTCTGCCATCTGCTATCGCTCATGGTTATTATACTCACCCCCTGCCATCTGCTATCACTCATGGTTATTATACAGCATGATCTGGATGCTGTGACTCTGTATAACCCTGCCCTGGGGATTGTACCAGTACCAGCAGACAGTGGTTAGCGTGGCACCAGTGAGACATTTACCACCTGGCTGAGAACCCGGCTCTAGAGTGAGACACAGTCTTTTATGTCACACGTCTCACTAATAACATGAAGATGTGAGTAATAAATGAATAAAGGAAATTATGGCTCTGAGACGTTTGTACAAACCCATAGAAGATGGAAGGAAATGTTCTCTCTCATCCATAATGACTTCACCGCCAGCCGCCAACAATGCAAGGGGAGGAGCCTGAGCCACATTATCGTATCCCTGGTCTGCTGTGCAGTCATATGGCTCTATATGAAATGACAGTGACATGTACATCATTATACCACGCTGGACGGCCCATCACCCAGACACAACCAGCTTGTATAACAGGAGGACTGATGTAATACACTTGACATTACTGGCACAGAGGAAAGTAACAGCGCTCAGAGTTATAATGGGGATGATCCAGAGCTACGCTGGCCCGCTGGCCCTAAGTACGGCCAACGTAACTCTGAAGAACTACCCTGACACTCCCCCCTGTGGCCGGCGTAATTACTCACTGTTACACCGGCTGAAGGCTACCTTAACTTCAGCCGGCGTAACAGTAGTCAATTACGCCCGGCCACAGGGTCATAACTGCCGTAAGGATCGGGTTTCTCTAACTACGCCGGGCAAAATCTGCCCAGCGCATGCGCAGAAATGCCGTTCTTATGCATACGGCCGACATAACTAGTGCGGCGCCCGTAGCTTTGGATCAGCTCCAGAAACACTCACCTTGAGGAGAGATCTGGGTCAGGGGGACAGAAGCTCATGTGCTTCACATCACAGGAGAAACCACTTCTCATATGTGACTTTTATACCACAGGAACCAGATCCAGAGTTTGAGGATAAGAGGAGATCATGTGGAAAGTTACACCTGGGATAAACCAAGTTCAATGGCAGGGGAGGCAAAGTTTGTTAGTTGCAAACAGTATTAGAGATCATAGATGATGTTTTCTTGGTTGTGCCTATCCAATAATAGTCCTGATCCTAACTTCCGATAAATTTGTGGTAGAATGAGTGATTATTGGGTGCACGGGGATGGATTTGCTGTAAATATAACATGGTGGCAGCTCTGAAGTCTGTGTCAGTTTGCAGAGCGTGGGCAGGCCTAAACTGCACATTGTAAAACCAAGAAACGCCCACTTTGGAGTGTAACCCCACCCCCTGTGGAAAGTGTTCTGTCTCTTATGTCTGGGCAGGGTGGATAGCATTTCAGGGGCCTCATTTATTAAGGTGTTTTTTTTTTTTAGCGATTATGAATCGCCAGTCATCATTGCGATTTTTTCGCGATTATTTTTTTTCAATCGCTGGATTTACTTAGCATTTATAACCGCCATCGATAGGCAGCACTTTTTTCAAGGATAAATCGCCACGATTTTCTGTAGAATGGGCATTAAAGGGTGAGAGACGAGATCACCTTATAAATAGGGCCCCTGTAATGCCCATATTCATTCGCTGGAGGGACAAGCCAGAGCGCGGACGACACCGAGACCCACAGACATCAATAGAAGAGGAGTCCCGAAGCAAGCACGTCCTGAAGGAAAACTTCTGAACAGTGAGTATTTGCAAACTGCTTGAAGTGCTATTTTATTATAGGGCCTACATATGTTACATTTTATTTT
>WWET01006791.1:39054-49500 GCA_011038615.1 Limnodynastes dumerilii | reverse complement strand
GTAAGTTCGCTACACTCCCCTCGGTACACCCCTTGCACGGACGTATTTTGTCAAGATACGCTTCCCAAACCCTACCTTAACTTTTTCACAAGTAACCGCTGTCATACGCACACGTACGTATGGGCTGAACGAATTTACGCAGCTAAGCACGCCCATACTGTACACTTTAAATACCTCCCCCCGCCTACTTCACGTATTTCAGACGTATTTTGGTGTAACGTAAATTTGGCACGCCCACACGTAAGTATTTACGTGACACATACGTGAATGGCCCATACGTTCACAATTACGCGACGTGAATGTGCGTATTTTTTATGGCACGTGCGCAGTGCGTTCTAAACTGCGATTTTACGTCTCCGCCACGCGTAAATTCGCTTCGAAGCGTTGTTCTGGATCAGGCCCATTGTTAGGAGTGCTGTATTTAAACCTGAACAAAGGAAAACAGTTTTAAATAAGGGATTTTACAGGTGCGGGAACTGCCCGATGTGCAGACAAACCAAACCAGAGGGGGAAAAAATCACCATATATAGGGAGCCCAGAACAGGGAAAGAAATTCCTATCAAAGATTTTTTGACATGTGATTCGAAAAATTGCATGTACATAATTGAGTGTAGTTGTTCCCTACAGTACGTAAGGAAAACATCACGGAAATTAAAAGAGAGGTGGAGTGAACACGCCAGAAAGATAAAGAAAGGGGACTCCACTCACCCCCTATCGGAGCACTTCAGAGTAGTACATGGGAAAGACACAGGGGCTATAAAGAAATGTATGGGCATAAGTAAAGTCACAGGAAGTTGGAGAAATGGAGACATGGAGACAGCACTAGCTAGAAAAGAAATGGAGGTTATTTTTAAAAATGGCACTATGTACCCAGAGGGCCTCAATAATCACTTTGAACTCAAATGGTTTTTAGATTTACACATTAGAAACACTTTGGAGTAAGGTCCACATGTAGATAATTTATTGTATTATATGATTTCAACATAAACATTCACCAATAGTTAGGACACTTTAAAGAGATTTTAGACCACAGGATTATTATAAAAAGCCGTTTATTCATTAGTTTTATGCACGATTGGAGGTTATGATAATTCATCACATTAGGGATCGTAATGGTATTTTGGTAGGGAAGTGATGGGTTAATACCATACTGAAGATGAGAGAGGATTTCTCCTATTGAGATAGAACGGAGCAAGAGAGAGGACAGAGGTCCGGGAGAGAGGGGCACCTCCCGCATTAGAGGAATCTAAGCTTACATTGTTTAAGAATTGCTTAAGAATGAGGATCGTTCCAAATCCTATATTGAGGAGAAGCTTCCGTGAGAAACTTGAATAAGTTTGAGAACCGAGAAAGATCGACGTTGTGGATAATCAATATGACGTCAGGAGGAAGGTGGATAAGTAAAGGAGGAGGAGAGTTTGCCCGCATGTACACCTTGAGAAAGGAGCCAGCATTGTAGAAAGGGGCCCCTATTTTCCAGTACTGGTTACGGTGACGATTACATCTTTGGGGACAGGGCAGCGGGAGCGGGCTGATAGATAGGGGTTTATCCCCTTATTCCCCGTGTGCAGGGGTTTAGAACGCAGTCATTGAAGAGATTGTTGGATGCAACATTTTTATTATAAGGAAACCGTTTTTAAATGTAACAGTTTTTATTGGCTACACTTTTTGAATAAATGAGAAGGAAACTACATTTGGTCTTTGGAGATTTGTGGTAGTCGGGCACCTTTGTTGTTAAGAGGTTGCTGGAAGGAGCTGGAGGAACAGTGCCTGGTTCCATTTATTGTGAGCAGCTGTGTGGAGCCTCGGTTGCAGCTTATGAACCCTGAAGGATAGGAAAGAGTATTAGTTTGGCTAAGACTCAAGATATAAACAACGTAAGTGCATATAGTTGAAGGATACTTACCTGAGATTAGACTGTCTGCACTATTTCTCCCTTCCTTGTTTTTTGGGTGCTGGTGCTTGGAGACAGAGGGAGTGGAGTGGGGTGCCAGGAATAATCTGAAAATATAAGGAGCACGGGAGAATTATTACAAGCAAGAAAATAAAGAGGAATGTAATGTAAGTGCATTTCTTATTGGTCTCTATAAAAGTGTTTGACTGGCTACACTAGGCTTTCTCCCTTTTTTTCCTGCTGGGGGGGTTGCCAAGGGTAACAAGGAGGATGAGGGAGTGGGATTTAGCAGTTGCCAAGGGTAACAAGGAGGAAATGGAGCGGTTGCCAAAGGAAACGAGAAGAAGGAAGAGAAAAGAGACTGGGGGTGGACCAGTATTAAGAGTGAAGAACCAAGAGATTTAAAGTGTAAGCATTGGGGAGAAAAGGCGGCTCGCTCTTTAATTGAGACAGTCTTCACATTGCTTTCTTTTTTGTCTTTATTTGTACCCTAACTGAGGAAAGACCATTCAGGAACGGAAGGACCCGGAATAGAAGTGCATAAGAAAGAAGAAGACTTAGAAGGAATAATACAGAAAAAGTCGGGATTGGAGGACTGAGTTACAATTATTTATTGCACTTTAAGTTCTGAAGGACTTTCCAAGAACACTTAAGAAGGAACTTTTGAGAGGAACTACGGAATTATTATTTTCTGTTAGGGGGCGCTGTACGATATATCAGGTTTTTTGTGTTTAAATTGCAATTCTATCGTACCTTGGAATTGCGGGAGGGAGGTGTGTGTGATACTCTGTGTCCTGGAATTACGACTGACCCCAGGTCGCAGCAATCATCTACACAATATCTGCTTTTTGTAGTATAAGGGATTAACTATTTTACGTAATTTTAGAAAAGTTAATATTAATATTCTAAAGGAGTCTATAAAAGACATACACTGGAATGCAGTTTTGGAAGGAAAAAATACAGAAGAAAAGTAGGCTGTCTTTAAAATGATGTTAGAAACATATACACATAAGTTCATTCCTATAGAAAGCAAACAGAAAAAAGAATCAAGTCTAAACCAATGTGGCTAAATAAAAAGGTTAGGGATGAAATGAAAAAAAAAGAAGCATGAATTTAAATTGTTTAAATCTGAAGGAACTGAGGAGTCCTTCCATATCTATAAGGAATTTAATAAGAAATGCAAAAAGGAAATCAGATTAGCAAAAATAGAGACTGCAAAACAAGTTGCAAAAGAAAGTAAGACAAACCCTAAAAAAATTTAAGTATATAAATGGCAAAAGGATCAAAAAAGACAATATAGGACCCCTAAAAAGTGAGATGGTGGATTGATAAATGATGAAAAGGAAAAAGCAGAGGTATTAAACACTTTCTTTTCTTCAGTATATACTAGAGAGGGAGAAATGGTAGGAATAATACATGAAAATGGAAATGCAACTGTACCATCACATAATATTTGTTTTACAGAAGAAGAAGTCCAAAGGCGGTTGAAGAAAATTAAGATAAATAAAGCTCCTGGCCCTGAAGAGAAAACTCTACACACCTTGGACCTAGTTAGAGTTCTTAAAATATATATTGAAAGGACACGTGGAATAAGAAGATCAAAACAATTGTTCATTATCCCAGAAGGGAAGAACAAAGGCGGAGCAGCTACCAAAGCTACGCTAGCCAGATGGATAAGGTGCTGTATACAACAGGCCTACCTGTCAAACGGAAGGGACTTGCCAGAGAACATTAGAGCGCACTCCACCAGAGCCATGGCGGCATCCTGGGCAAACAAGGCCAGAGCATCATTACAAGACTTATGCAAAGCAGCGACTTGGTCTTCAATCCATACTTTCACAAAGTATTATAAAATTGACATCCTAGCCTCCGCAGATGTGAAGTTTGGCAGGAAGATTTTAAGTGCAATTGAATAAAAAAAAAAAATTATACATACCAAGTAAGTGGCACATGTTGTTTGTCTCACTGGTTATGGTTGGTGACCCTCCTCGTTATGTAGCTTTGGCACATCCCATAGTGCTATGCTGTCATCAAGGGAGGTGGAAAAGGTAAATTATACCTGATAATTGTATTTCCCCGACTCTTGATGACAGCATAGCTACTTTCCCTCCCACATGTATTTTATCATTACGTGTATTGTGTTTATATTTTTTAGCTAGACAAAGTGGAAAGACACTGGACACCGGAGGAGGGGCATATTTATATATCCGGTGGGTCTTTTCTTTTTCCTGGATTGGCTCCCGCCCAGAGGAACTTACCCATAGTGCTATGCTGGCATCAAGAGTCGGGGAAATACAATTATCAGGTATAATTTACCTTATTTGGCGTTTTAAACATTGATCCTGGACATACACTAGAGCGATGATTGACCCAATCAACTGATAATTGCTCTAATATAGCATTAGCTTTAGAAATATGCAGCAGGAACTCTTAAGCTGGGTACATACTTGACAGATGGTTTTAGACAGAACAAGCAATAGATATTTTCTTTCTAGTTTGCTCAGATCTTGCATACACACTACAATCAGTACCTGGTATTGTGCATCTATCTGCATAAATGATTGCAAGAAATTATCTGGAAATATCTAGCAGGAAAGAAAATAACATTTGCATAATAGCCCTGAGTAATAACTTATGTTTGACAGATTGTGCATTGCTTATAAAAAAATAAAAATAAAAAAAATAAATACACACACACACACACACACACACACACACACACACACACACACACACACACACACACACACACACACACTGTACCCAACTTTAGAACAACAGAAACGTAAACCTTGGCTGTAACTACTGTGCTTTCACTATTTCTTCAGGGGGATTGCACAGCATAATTATTTGAAAGGCTTTTTTTTTTCTTGAAATTCTGATATCTTTTTGTGTTTCCATCCCATGTAATCTAAATGTGTAATTTTTTTTTTTCTTCAATCTACTTTTAGATCCTAAACCCTGTCAGCAATGCTTGGACCTTGATGACCAATGAAAACCACACTATCTGGCACAATTTTTTAATCTTATATTTTACTATGTGCTGACAGCAACCAAATGTAACAGGATGCTTAGTACTCAAACTGGTTTAAAATTGTTTTGTTTTAATACGGTACAAATGTTCTTATTTTATCAATTAGAAGAACATATGAAGGAAGAGGTTTGTAATATTTTGCAATATTGTTGTAGATTTGTCTTTGCCACTAATAATGGCCCACCAATGATTGTATCACTTAAAGGGTTTACATGCAAGCCGTGATTGTGCTGGATTGTAGACATTTAAAAATACATCTTGCTGCCTCAACCTTGAAAACTTGAGACTTCAAAAATACTAATAATAACAGCAATGTGACAGCAGAGTTAGGAGTAACTGCACAGAAATATGGAAATCTGCAACTTGACAAACCTGGTTGTAATGTTAGTGGTCAAAGTTATTTTTTCATTTTTACATGCAAGGAAAATACAGGCTGTGTTTGCTGTTTGCACACAAACAGCTTTATTTTTATTTTTGAGTTGTGCTACAAAACATCACCTTTCAAATTACTCCCAAATCTGGATTAGCCCAACTCTTACCATCATCTATAATGTACAATAAAAAGCATTCATATTAGATATTTGCAAATATATGATTAACCATCTCCACTTTCAAAACTTTTCTGCTATTTTTCTTTCTGTTTAGTTGCAAAAATAATGCCTCCAAAATAGCTTTGCAGACCAAATTCCTGGCATCTTTTGGTCCCACACATGCTTTCAAATGATTTAACACAAAATGGTGACTGTTCAGTGAAATGTAGAACCAAAAACAAGTGCTTTTACAATGTGGTATTTTGAACGAATCTGTAGCAAATGATCACTATTCTGCTGGAGATGATTGGTGGATATGGATATATTGATTTGTGATTTCCCGAAATATTATTGCAATTAACTAGCCTAGAGCTTGATAAATATATGTAGTTTAAATTGGTAAATATGATTCTATTAATTTTGAGCATGTTTATGTTGAACTTGCTTAATTTTCTGATTTTTTTTTTTTTATCAATGTAATCTTTTATTTAGTGGAAACTTTAAATCCCAGTAAACAATCTTGCATAATACACCATTTGATCAAATTGCTGCTTAGTACATTCCATCCTTCCTGTCACAGAAACGCCAGGTTACCAAAAGAAATCATAAACACTACTTTTTAACACAGGTATGTGTCAAGGGTTTTCTGTTTTTTTTTTGTGCAATAAATCTACCCTTAATATACAATTACAAGTAAGATACAGAATATTGGCAAAATAAATTAGTTGATCATCTTTGTGTCAGTTCAAGGCCCCAGGCAAATTTATACATTGAAAAGTGTCTGTTGACTTCTGTATATTGTGTTTTTGTCAATATCATGTCAAAATAGCCACCTGTTCAGGGACAAGTACATTCAAGTTCTGCAGATTACAGGATGGCTACATTTTATCTGATTAATTATTAACTGACTAATCACAGCCAGAAGATTTTTGTTATCATCTGGTTTAAAAATATGTATGTATAAATAGTTTTGGAAGCAAAATCCTTAATCAAACATAATAGGTCAGTGTAGACCACAATAAACACGATCCTTGATTTTTTAAATAGTTAAGCTTATATTTCATATAATAATAAGTCCCTAAGGGTTACTAGAGCATGGCACTAACTTCGAATTCTTAGTAATATTTATTGATGAAAATAAACTATTTTAATGTTTTTTTTATTTTGGATTGCAAACAATACTAGTAATCATATTTACAGCACAATGATCCTTTTCTAGTTTAAATCTCAAAATATTGTCATTTTTAAATATTAACACCTTTTTTTCTAACTTTGTTCTCTAGAGCAATGCTAAGTTTCCATAAGGTTCATGGCTAACCCTGTAAAACAGTTTTAGTCAAATTTGTAAATGTTAAACTGTTATAATTGACTATTATATCAAAAGTATGTATATTTTTTAGCTCTATGGACATATACTATAAATATACAATTCATTGGAATATTTCAATGAAAAGTTATGTTTTAAAGTTATGCTTAAAATATTCATAAATAGAATAATAATGTGTTAATGAATGGGCACATTACATCATGTCTTTTGCATAGCTCCATGAGAGAGAGAGGAGAGAGAGAACACGAACGAACGAACAGCAACAGCACTCGGAGGCTAAATAAAGGATTCAGCATCACGTTCTGCTAATACAATGTGTCAGTGGTCCAGGACGCACAGCGCAATAACGCCGGACATGATGTCATAAGGCACTGTAACAGTCATAGTGCAAAGTGGACTCATTTAAATACATGTTGTGTCCATATCTGTGAGACACATAATGAGCGAGAATATCTAGCCGGCCTTAAGCGTATTCTGTAAAGATAGAATGATGGTCATCCATATTAAATAAAATGGTTCAGTCTAATGCATAGAAATATACAAGGCTAAGTGGTCTAGAAGCTGACATTCAAAAGGAATCATATAATGTAAGAAAAATCTGTGATGGGTAGACTAAAATCAGACTTGTAGGGGCAAATAACGCCAAATGGTCCTTTGGTCTCCCATATAGAAGAACTCTATGCCAGAGCTATATATACAGGCTAAGGGTGCCACTAGAGTGTTACAGGCTATACTGTTGATGGCCAGTTTAAAAAGCAGGGACTACAAGGGTCTCTGCATTAACATAGATAAAAAAATAATACTTGGAAAGCAAGCGTTCATGGGGGCAAAGTTCAAAGAGCCAGATTAACACTCCAATTACTGAAGTAAAACCCAAGGGTATTGTTGGAAGCCAACATTACCTGATTAACAAGTCCAAAATGAGCAATAATTAATAACTGTTGCGTCCTCTCTGATAGGTAATAGCTAAAATAGCAAATCATATAAAGCAAGATAATTTGAGCATTTTGTTAAGTCTTAGTGGATCCACTCTGTTTCTCTTCTCAGTAACATAAAATTTCAATCTTCTCCTCTGGGTGGTGGAGGTAGATGGTCGATAATATTATATTTGATAGTAGCCATACCATATTTTTGTTCTGCAAATGTTGCGCCACAGGTTTATATGAATGTTTTCCTCTTATGGCATATTGGTGCACCATGCTCTCTTTAAATTGTCGAACAGTATTGCCCACGTAGTAAGGCTCACATGGGCATACAATGTAAATAAAATATTTTGAACATGTTACATAGTGTCTGATCGGAAACATTTTGTTTGTATGAGGATGAACAAATTAGTTGCTGGGGGTCAAATATCTGCATGTAAAGCAGTTTACACAAAACAAAGCATCCTCTCTTTTGGTACAGTTGTGTATATTCAATCATTTCAGTATGTACTAGTCAGATTTTTGCCTCTTCGGTAACTAGGCATGAGATGATAGTCTTTTAAAGTGTGTAAATCTGGATCAGACATTATGATGTGCCAAATATTTTTGGCTATCTATTGCGTGGCTAGTGGTGCTGATTTAGGGACTCAAGATTCTTCTCTTGGGATCCTTCTAAACTTTTACTTTAGTCTTACTAATGTTCTGCAGTCATAGCCTCTTTCTTAAAATTGCCACATCATTCTGTTCATTTGTAATGCCCATGTTTCTGCATCTTTTGTCATTCGGAAAATTTTAAGCATTTGGTAGAATGGAAGGCCTCTATTCAGGGCTGGTGGATGATATGAACTTGCATGTAGCAGATTGTTTTTGTCAGTGGGTTTCTGAAATATGGAGGTGATAATGGAACCATTGTTGGTTGTCAATTGTCAATCTACATAATGCATTTCAGCTTCGTGTATAAAATAGGTAAATTTAATGGGAGTAGGTTTGTTCAAATCCTAATAGATTGATGAATACTGATTTGTCACCTTGCCATATGAGGAACAGATCATTAATGTATCTCGTATTAAATCTACAGTGCTCCTGAAATCGTTCATCTTGATACAGATGTTCAAACTCTGTCATAAAAATGTTGGTGAAGGTTGGAGCCACATTGGACACCTTTGCGCATCCAGTGCGCTGTTAAATAGTGTGTAACATTAAAGAGAAAGCAGTTTCTAGAGTGAGTTGTAAAAGTTGGATGAAATCTGACAGGATACACGGACCCCTCTGTTGTCACCAATCTGTAACAGGCTGCTGACCATTGTCCTGCTAGGTGGCTATGAGATAAGACTTAACCTGATATAGCTCCTACACCAGGAGTAGAGGGGTATCTTTTTACAGCCAGTAACCGACTGTCACTGGCTCCTCCCACTGCGATGTAGGAAGGTTTTTTTGTGCCACCACTAGACTTCTACCATCAGTGCTTAGAACCGCTTCCTTTCCGGGTATCCACTGAAAGGGTTGTTGTATGCCCCTTGTCTGGCTGTTGTCCCCCTGAACCACTTGCTATGGTTTTGGGGTGCTGGGTAGCCTGGTAGAGTTGACAGAATGCAGCTGGAAAATAGATTAGATATCAGCTAATCAGGTCACAGGAATATAGCTGATGCATTTTTTGAATTGAGTAGATGCCTTATTATCTCTTAAGTGGGTCCTAATAAGGTCTTGGACCGCTGGTTTAGTGTACCAGTGATATGTCCAGACTTCAGATGAAAAATGCCACTGCCAGTCCCTGATAGGACTCATTGGGGTAGATCCAGAACAACGTTTGACGTACGTTTGGTCGCGTAGCGAATTTTCGTGTACGTAAATTCGCTACGCTACCCTTAACACACCCCCTGCACGTACGTATTTTGTGAAAATACGCTACCCAAACCCTACCTTAACTTTTCCAAACGTAACAGCATACGTCCGCTAACGTGCGTACAGACGAACGTACGCTACGCAGCTTAGCACGCCCATACTGTACACTTTAAAACCCCCCCCCCGCCTACTTCACGTAAAACGCACGTATTCGTCACTAACATAAATTTGGCACGCCCACACGTAATTACTTACGTTCGCAATACGTGAATTATCCTTACGTTTGAAAATACGCTACGTGAATGTGCGTATTTTCTGCGGTGCGCATGCGCAGTGCGTACAAATCTGCGAATTTACGTGTCCGCCACACGTAAATTCGCGGAAATGCGTAGTTCAGGATCTGCCCCATTGTTAGTAATGGCTTTCTGTGCCACTAGTAGGCTTTCTTGGTGCAGTATGGAGGAGTGTAAGCTAGAAACATCAATAGTCACCAACATGCAAGTAGGAGGTAAAAAGGTAAGCGTATACATTTTACTAAAAAAATGTGTGGTGTCTCTAAAAAAGATGTGTCTTTTTGCCGTGCTGGGTCTACCCAGGGGTTTGGTACTGTTTGGTACTGTCTTTATGAATTTTGGGGACACTGTAGAAGAAAGACTTGTAGAGATGGAGTAAGTTATACATTTAAAATTTGTTACACTATTGTTTGATACACTTGTTCCCTGATCAAAGCTTTTCCAATAAAACCTGAAACATTGGATTAGAATCCTTTACTTTAGCTTCTGAGTGCCGTTTTATGCATAAAGTATATTTATAGGACTAACCTATGTCCCTGGTTTGGCACAAGAGCAAGTTGTAAAGATTGTTTTACCAAGTAGACTGCCAGCTCAGCAACAGAA
>WWET01006791.1:1614-17311 GCA_011038615.1 Limnodynastes dumerilii | reverse complement strand
GAGAAAAAGTTTGAAACCAAACCTTTAGAGGTATTCCCGGTTAGGAGAACAGATACGCATTTACCTTCATTTTCAGAAGAACAAGCAAAGGATATATCTCTTGCTGCTTCTAAGGTTGATCCAAAACCTCCCTTTGTTTGTGAAAACGGGGTTTTGTGTCATGACTCGAATGGTAATTTGCGTCCTGTGGTACCAGAACACTTACAGATTGAGTTTACACGATATAATCATGAAAGCTTCGGTCATTTGGGGCAGCAGAGATTGCTGGAAATTCTCAAAGAGAAATTTTATTGGGATAAGATGGAAGATACTGTACAAAATGTTGTTCAGTCTTGTCTTATTTGTGCCCAAATTAACCCACGGCCTAAAGGACAGAAACCTCCACTTCTAAGAATTGCACCTGCAGATGGTCCTTGGTCTACATTACAGATTGATTACATAGGTCCTTTACCTTCGGGTAAACATGGTCTCAGGTATGCATTGGTTGTGGTAGATGTGTTTTCAAAATGGGTGGAAGTTTTACCTGTCAGGAAAGATGATTCTTTGTCTACGGCTAGGGCATTAGTGAATCATGTTTTTTGTACTTGGGGGATCCCAAGAAAGATAACTTCTGACAGAGGAAGCCATTTTACAGGCAAGATAATGCAAGCGGTTTGTTCTATTTTGGGGGTACAGCAACAGTTTCATGTACCTTATCATCCACAATCAGCAGGTATTGTGGAAAAATAGAACAGAACAATAAAATCTAGAATAGCAAAAATGTTATTGGATAAAGGAAATACTTGGGTTGATGCTATTCCATTTGTATTGATGAGTATTAGAGGAACAGTTTCCTCTGCAACACAATATACTCCATTTGAATTGATGACAGGGAGGAAAATGCCCTTAGTATTCCCAAATGAACCATTTTTGTCTATACCTCAACAGGATGCTGTTGCGAGGTCTAAATGGTTACAAACATTACAGGAGAATTTGAAGACAATTCTTCCACATGCTGCATCCACAACGCAACGTATGATTGCACCTCACCCTTCCAAATTTGTGAAAGGTGCATCAGTAATGATAAAAACTTTTAGGAAAAGTGGTCCTTGGGAAAGTAATTGGGAAGGTCCCTTTGAAATAATTGATACAATGGGACAAGTAATGATTTTGGTGCAAAGAGCATCTAATGCTGTAAAGAATACTCGTAGACAACAAAAATTGTGGGTACATGTTGATCAATGCAAATTGTATGTTTCCCAATAATTGATACTGCTTGTTCTTACAGGTTATCGATCAACATGTGAATAACCGTGAGAATGCAGTCCACGATGAATATGATGTTCTAGGAATCTCTTCCAAGGGGAAAAAGGATTTCAGGAGAAACTCCTACATCATAGGAGCATCATTACTACTGACAGTTATTTTATGTACTTTGTATATAGGACTCAATAATTATCATACATTTGAGATTGGGACTGAGGATGAAGAAACTTTATTTCTCTGAAGATCAGAAGATAGAATTTAGATGTTTAAATTAACGTAATATAGATAATTCCAGGGACATCATTGGAAATCTGTGCATGAAATTAAAATGTTGTATTAAACTCCATTTTATTCATAACACAAGCATTACATTACATGCTAAAGCAGCCAACGCAAGATACACAACATTACAGGGAGAACATATCCAGAACAATAGAATAAGTTCATGGGAATGCACACCTACAGATATATTATCATGTAATATATTGGTAAAAGGGAATGAGCTTGTTCTATGGATAGGTGATATTATAAATGATATGTTATCATCAGGAAAAGTGGGTGGTTCTAAAATTGGAATTTGGTTTAAACAGTTAGTTAATGTATTTTTCAATACCTCAGTGCAATCGACAGTTGTAAATATTATATTTAATCCAATTATTATTATTTTTATCATTTTATTATGTATTATATATCAAGTATTTATAACATTTAGGATAAGGAAAATGTATGATAATTTAAAGAAAGAGACAAAGAAAGGTGATGATTTTTTTAAAGAGATGTTTAAAAGGTTTGCATTATTTAGATATTGAAATGAGAACTGAAAATACAGAAAAGAAAATGTATACATGGTCATTGAGAATATGTTGACACCGATGTGATACAGATGTTGAATGAATGGAAATTAGGAATTAAAATTATAATTGAAAATTTATATTTAAAGCATAATCAGGGGGAAATGTTAAATAGTGTGAATGACAGACCATTTTTGGATTTTTCTTTTAAATATGGTCAATAATTAAAGTTAAAATTGTTTAAGTCATACATTTTCCTATTCATAAATAGTTTTTGTATAATTGTGAAGTATCAGTTTTTAAGTTAAACAGAATCCTTAGGATATCAGTTACATAGCATTTTAGGACAAAGGCACTATAGTTGGTCTTTAGCCCACATCTGGAAAAGGTTTTAAGTCTCAGGAGAGTTGGTGGTAGTTGATGCAGACTTCTCAGGAGTATTGGGAATGTTAGGTTTTCAGGACCATGTGTAGAAAACCAGTCCTTACTGGTTTTCATATAGGTGAACATACAAAGAGATATCTTGATATATATCTGAGACACTCTTAGACAGACACACACACGAACACATTGCTACATACAAGCTGCTGAATGAGCTTTTACATACATATACATTTGAAGAGACACACAATACTTACATAATATAAGAAATAACTTTATAAGCTTTTGTTTTGCAGTTATTTGTAAAGAAATTGAATCTTCTAAGTGCATTAAATATTTTGACTGATACTACATTCAAGAGAATATCTTTATTTGAATGCACTAAACAATTGACTTTATTCCAACTCAAACCATTGGCTCTGTAAGTTTGAAGTTCTCTCAAACCTATAATTGTTTTATCCAAGTTGGAAGACAATTAATAGAAGGAAGAAGAATCATTTTTATTTTTCATCTTCAAGAACAATATTTTACACCCACAAGCAGTGTTTTATTTTGGTTCTTTTAACTCTATAGCGTTTTATTATTTTAACAAATAAGATACCTCTTCTCTACAGACTACACAAGAAAATTTCATAGGGATTTGCATCAATCAAAATAACAATGTACTGCATAGGAGAATCATTAAACAAGGACAAAGAAGGACAAAAGGTACTTTAATTTCGATACATTGTACTTTATTGTGAGACAATATCAATCGTTACAGTGTTTTTTTGGAGTGACCACCTTTATCTTAGCATCTATGAGAAGAGACTAAAAAGTTATAATTGGGAATAATCTTTGTCTTGAGAAGTTTATGGATTAGAGTTTTCCCCTCGATTATCTGAATTTTTTAAACAATCTTGTTTTGGACTTGTTCAGTAGTTCGTTAGTATACAACTTTAATCCAGAGTTACCTTTTTTATTTTATTTTGCTGTACTTTGCTTTGTTTACCTGGAGTCTCACAAGGCTCAATTTTCATACCTATATTATATTCATGAACCTACCAAGACAGATTAGAGTCGAGATCTTCACCATAAGCTAGCACTGTAGTCATCACCCTAGCCTTTCACATGATGTTATAGATATTACTGAGACATGGTGGGATGATGCACATGACTGAACAATCAACTTGCAGGGCTATACTATCTTCCTATTTCCAAATAAGAAGTATACCGATCTGCATACTCACCCATTCTAAAAAAAAATAATTAACTGGGGAGTTCACAGAAGTTGATGGGAACAAAATGCCTATCCCTATGATATCCCAACTTTTACAGCAAATAGCAAAGGCTGCACAGCTAGGTCAAGTTCTTAATATGGAGGATTTTAATTATACTATATAGAACTTTACATTTTAGAAAGGTAAATTATACTTATACTTAATACTTGTTTGACAAAGGAAGAAGTCCAAAGGCGATTGAAGAAAATTTAGATAAATAAAGCTCTAAGTCCTGACGGCATACACCCAAGTGTTCTTATGAAGCTTGATTCAGAAATTGATAGACTATTATTCTTAATTTTCATAGATTCAATTTCATCAGGCTCTGTACCAAGGGATTGGCGTAGAGCACATGTAGTGCCATTGTTTAAAAACGGAAAAAGATCACAACGGGTAATTATAGAACTGTAAGTCTGACATCAATAGTTGGGAAACTTCTGGAAGGCATACTAAGGGATGTGCAATAAGAATATTAGTGGGAATCAGCATGGATTTGTGGGGGATAGGCCATGCCAAACTAACCTAATTAGCTTCTATGAGGAAGTTAGTTTGAACTTAGACCAGGGTAGTGCAGTAGATGTGGTCTACTTAAAATTTGCAAAAGCCTTTGATACAGTGTCACACAAGAGGTTGATCCACAAAATAAGGGAACTGAGTCTAGAACACAACATTTGTACTTTAGTATGACCAATTTAGTATGATCCAATTTGTAAATGAAAATATTCTAAATAAATAAATTAATGAATAACATTTTAATAAGTTTTTTTTTTTTACCACAAATATGTCTCAGTGCTTTTGTTGGGTTTGAATTATTGGGGGAAGGGGGGTAAGTGAAGCAACTGAGGCATTCATTACACATGGTAAATTTAAGCCTTTTAGCTTTGGAGTCATTTTCCTTTCTGCGTTAATAAATAAACAAATATGAAAGCTGCTTCTTTACTGTGCAACAAATTATATAATTTAGAAATCATCTTTGATTTATAAACCAACTATTTCTCAAACACTACAAGGGAGTTAACTATAGTGTTTGTAATCAAGAATGAGGTCTTCATAAAAAGTGATGTAATGGTCTACAGACTGGTATAAAAATGTTGGCTAGAGGTTAAATAAATGCAGAAATAAAATCATGAGATAGCAGCTATCCTTACCATGTGCCAAAAAAAAGAGTGGAAGGTACATTTATTCATCTGAGTTTTTTGTGTAAAGGTGCTGCTGTTCGGTAAATATGCAAGTCACAAGGTGACTGTTTTATGACAGTATTTTATTGTACACAATAAATGCTATTAGATGGATGATATTTGAGTAAGAGATCAAAATCACTGAAAATAATATTGTTGTAATCCACAACCATATCAAGACTTAAGAGAGCTTTCCGCATGCAAGAGGCTTATACACTCCCCTCTCACAGACAGATTGCATGCAGAACTCTCTGGCATATGGAAGTGGCTAACCCTGCCCATACTGTAGAATTTAAACGCTTACAATGCATGTTCTCATATGCAAGGAGGGCTGTCAGTGTGTGTGTGTGCGTGCAGCAGATGTTATGCATTGGAACTGTGTATGCATGGAACACAATTCCGTAAGTTCAAAGTTCTGATGCATAACAGTGCGCACACATAGGCAGACTTGCGCATGTTACTTGCATAAGTCAGCTGACGTTATTAGCTCTGGGTATGGTCGCAGGTTCTTAGGCAGGAATCGGTGAGTTCCAATAAATTTGCAGGGGTTCACTCCTAATTGGCAAGCAAATGTATTCTCGATATGGTATCAGCAAAGAACTAGCAAAGCAGTAAGCAATCACATAACTCCTCAGAGATACAGACAATAATGGCAAAATAGCAGATTGCAATAAGCACCAGTTCTTACCAGCGAAGTGAGATTGCAGGATGCTGGGTAAAGTGCTGAGAAAGTTCTGGATGTCAGTCAGAATGAATGTAAATGTGCTTAAACAATGGTAATTAGAACAAAGAGATGAAATGGCAGAATTTCACTGATGGAATGAGAAGGAAACTGCCCTGCAGTTACCGATAGTCAGGAGGCCACCACTAACCAGGAATAATTCACTGGATATTTGACAACTGGACAACACTACTGGGACAGTGGTAGACAGCAAGTTATCACGTGAGTGCTGTCAGGAACTACCTATTAATCTGGAAACAACCTACCTTGAAGCTGAAAGCAGAAGCACTCACAACCACAGTAAGAACTAACTGTTAGCATGGAAACACATGCAAGTAACATATTATTATTATTTTTATTAATGTTTATTTATAAGGTGCCACACAGAATCCGCATTGCCGTACAGAGGCAATAGCAAAGCCAATAATTAAATATACAATACTATAATTGACAGATGGTATAAAAACATGAATAAAGAATACAATATATGTACAAAGCAAAAATAAAATACAGTACGAAACAGCTGCATTGCAGCCCACTATGTATAAAAGCACACAGAGAACATACAACATTCAACAGCAGGATATTAACAGCCTCATGGCATAAAAAGAAAGTGGTTGTCTAGAGAGTGCACCTCTATGTAAAATTGCCAGTTTTTCACTCACAGTGTCAGATACGCTAATGCATTGCCAAGATAAACAGGTGGATGATCAAGTGAATGCAAAGGGCTCTATTTACAACCATCGTTTTTAGGTGATAATGGCAATTTTCACTTGAAAACTTTCATTATCACCTAAAACGATGCTTTTTTGATTTACAAAAGGGGCATCACCATGGAAATCTGTTGTTTCCATGACGATGCTCTGATACGTCTTATCTGTTCGCTGGCCCCAGCTCTTCATAAAATTTTCTAACCCCTGGAGCTGAGATTATCATTCTGCTCCGAAGGATAAGATAACGCCATCTCAGTATGGCGTTACTGCATTTATCCCAGGAATCTCCCCATATTCCCCCCTTTTCCTAACCCTAATCGCTGTTATTAGGGGGAGGAAAAGAGTGGCATATATTGGGAGACCGCTGGGATAAACCAAGTGTCTAACTTCTATCTGTAAAATAAATTGCAGAAACATCCGTGACATATATTTGCGCAAAAATATGATAAGCCACCATAAAGGCCTTTCTGAGAGTCCCAATGTTGGCTCATATATATATATGTTTTTAAATTGAGAGCTAACTTACCTCAGAAGGCACCCCTAAAAGCCTCCAAAAATAGGTGCTATGGAACAACACCCCCTTTCAGCTGTTGCTCCCAGAGAAGCAATTGCACACAAAATATAAGTTGCTCAATCACTTTATAGGTAAATGCAAAAAGGTGCGTGAAAGGCTGGGGTAATCTGCTAACCACAGACACAAAGGAAAAGAAAAGTCTTTCCTTAATGTCATGACTAAAATGAATCATGACATAATTTACAATACTAATAAACGCTAAATATACTAAACTATATGATTTTGGGTGGGATTTTTAACTACCTGCAGTTATAAAGAGCAGGATGTGCATGTTGATTTAGTTAAAATCGCCACACATTTAAAAAAAAAAAAAAAAAAAAAATACATGATAGTGAAGAAATTAATATAAAATAAATAAGCATTTAAATTTGATGCATGCTGCCTGCATATAGTGCTAAAAGTCACAGCATGCCCATGTGTTGCAGGGCATGCTGTGACTTTTAGTGCAATAAGCGTCAGCATGCCAAGTGTTAATGGCATGCTGTGCCATTGATTATGCGTCCGAGAAAAATGTTAATTAAACCCTTAATAATGTGTCCCCAATACAGTTAAAATACACCCTTCGCAGTTGCCCCTCTATATGTAATATATTCCCCACATACTTCCCTGTAAATCTAATTGCCCCGATAGTTGTCATTTAAATCTAAGAGCCCACATAGTTGTCCATAAATATTATTACTCACATTTCAGATGCCTTCAATCTTCTGGTGAGTTACTTGAAGAGATCTGAAGGTTCCTTGCAGGATCTTCATTCTTCTGCCCATGAGATGCTTGTGCCAAACTTACCTTGTGTGCTGTGTTTATTCAGTAATTCTGAGGGGCTCTGGGCCCATATTATTTGAGTAGGATTTTGCTGGACTTAATACTCAGCTCTTGCTCACCGCTACTTACAACCAGGGGCCGATTGGCCATAGGACCTAAAGGGAATGTTCCCAGTAAGCCAGTGGCCTCTGGAGGCCGCTCAGCAGCTCCTATTTTATTTCAAGAAGACTAGAACATTGACTATCATGGGTGGTGGTTGCTAAAATAAAGACTGTAAAGAAGGAGATCATTAGGAGGTTTATATTGGGTGGTGGCAGAGCTGTAGCTAAAAATTTAAATTTTTTTTAGCACCAGGGGCAGAGAAAATAGTGCACCCAACCCTGAATTAATAACCAAATGAAGTTTTTCCGCCTCTATCGCCCACCCCTAGTTACGGTTGTGGGTGGTGGTCACTGGGATGCTGTATGTTTTAGACGGTGTTCACTAAAATGCTGTGTGTTTTAGATAGTGGTCACTAGGTTGCTGTATGTTCCGGATGGATGGCAATGAATACCTGCATTGCATAGAGGTCACTAATAATCTCTTTATTGGATTGTGAAATCTTAGCCAGTAGATGTTGCATTTACTTGTAACTCTTTTATATAACACAATTAATTGCCAATACATAACCCTTCCCCAATATCATATATTTTGCACTGTTTTTATTATGTATTTCTTTATTCTATACTAATACAGTTTACTTTTTTTTTTTACTCCACCAATAGTGATCATGCAACATGTGGCCTCTTGCAGATTTTTTTCCAGAGCCACTTAAAGTTCCCAATCCACCGCTGCTTACAACCTATACATTGGGACTTTTTTAACTTGTACTACTGTGGAAAGATTTACTAAGCTGCAGGAAGGTAAAATTTGAGATGTTGCCGATAACTAATCAGATTCTAGCTGATGTTTTCTAGTATGTAATAGGAAAGTAAGAGCTAGAATCTGATTGGTTGCTATGGGCAACATCTCCGCCTTTATTTTCCAGCAGCTTAGTAAATCTGGCCTCTGAACTTATACTGAAGTTCTAAATATACATTCAGCCTTTTAAACATGCATATGTTATTTAATACATTGCTCTAATTTTCTGATGTATTATTTCTGTGATTCATAATAAAGACTTTCATATTAACTAGAACATCTCAAATTCATGGTCCTAGTTAAGTTTGGCAAATACATCGATTTTCTGGTCCATTAGGTTATAAACAGGGGACCAAAAGTGACTCATCTTGTACCCCCAAAAGTGACTCATCTTGTACCCCCCCCTTTTATGGGTGGCCTCCGGACGCCCAATCAGGGTCTTGGATTTGTCAAGGAATTTTTTCATCAATTGGGGTGCATTGACGTCAGCAGCACGGACCCAGGACCACTCTTCAGGACCAAACCCTTTCCAATCCCTCTTCAGGACCAAACTCTTACCAATCCACTAGAAATTCTTTATGTCCATGCCGAATTCTAGAATCCACAATTTCCTGGATCTCGAATTCTTCTCCCTGTGAGCCTGAGATCTTGAGTGGTTTCTTGATGGACAAGGAGAATCTGTTGAGGATCAAAGGTTTAAGCAAGGAAATATGGAAGGAGTTTGGAACCTTGAGATAGGAAGGCAACTTCAGTTGATAGGCCACGGGATTAATGACCTTGCTAATTATAAATGGTCCGATGAATCTTGGAGCAAATTTCATGGATGGAACTTTTAATCGTAGATTCTTGGATGACAGCCATACTCGATCCCCAGGTTGGAGGGAAGGTATGGCTCTTCTCTTGCGGTCCGCATGGAGTTTGTATCTCCTGGATGTTTTGATCTTACTTTTTTCCAAATTTGCGCGAATTGTTTTAATGAAAGGACTGAGGCAGGTACTGTTTCAGCGGGAGTGACGAGAATGGTGGTATTCTGGGTTGACGTCCATAAACAACTTTGAATGGTGTTTTACCCAAGGATTCGTGATAATCACTATACAAAATTCTGCCCATGGCAGAAGATCCGCCCAATTATCCTGTGAGGATGAAACATAGAGCCGGATAAATGTTTCCAAGTCTTGATTGACTTGTTCCGTCTGACCATTGGTCTGGGGGTGATATGCTGTTGAGAATTTCAGCTCTACCTGGAGACTTTTGCAGAGGGCTCGCCAAAACCGGGCGGTGAACTGTACTCCCCTGTCAGACACAATTTCTTCTGGACAGCCGTGGAGACGAAAGATTTCGGAGATGAAGAGCTGTGCCAAGGTTGTTGCAGAGGGTAGTCCTTTGAGTGGGACAAAATGGGCCATTTTGGAGAATCGATCCACGATGACCCAAATGGTGTTAAATTGTGCGCAAGCCGGTAAATTTGTAATAAAGTCCTTTGACACATGCGTCCATGGAGACTTGGGTACAGGAAGAGGTTGCAATGCTCCCAGTGGTGGTTTTCGAGGAGATTTATGCTGTGCACAGTGGGAGCATGCGTTAACGAACGCCTTCACGTCCTCTCGCAGAGTTGGCCACCAATAGCGCTGTGATATGAAGGTGAGAGTCTTGGTAATACCGGCATGACCAGCGAATTGGGAGGAGTGAGCCCAAGATAAGAGTTTTTTCCTGAGTTTGGGAGCCACAAAAGTTTTCCCTGTTGGGATGATTTGGATGTTTGAAAGCATGATGGGATCCAGAATGAGACGATCCTCGTCTGTGTCATCTGAACTGAATTGTCTGGATAGTGCATCTGCTTTGACGTTTTTAGTGCCAGGACGGAAGCGGAGTTGCAAATTAAATCGAGAGAAGAACAGAGACCAGCGGGCTTGACGTGGGTTCACGCATTGAGCAGTTTTGAAGTACAGCAGATTCTTGTGATCTGTAAAAACGATGATAGGGTGAATTGCTCCTTCTAGGAGGTATCTTCATTCTTGAAGGGCTAGTTTCACAGCAAGCAGTTCTTTTTCACCGATGGTGTAACTTTTTTCTGCTGGAAGAAATTTTTTTGAAAAGAAACCGCAATGATGAGTCTGACCGTCAGAAATTTTTTGAGACAATACGGCTCTGACTCCTTCAGATGATGCATCAACTTCAAAAATGAATGGAAGAGTGGTGTCCAGTTGTCTAAGAATCGGGGCAGAGATGAATGCTTCCTTTAGGCGATGGAATGCTTGAGTGCTGGAGACGGGCCATTTCGCAGGATTGGATCCTTTACGGGTCAAGGAGGTGATGGGTGAAATGATTGTAGAATAGTGCTGGATGAAGCGACGGTAAAAGTTGGCAAATCCAATAAATCTTTGGATACTTTTAAGAGTGGTAGGTTGCAGCCAGTCCAGAATTGAATGGACCTTAGCTGTATCCATTTGGATATGAGTTCCTGAAAGGATAAAGCCAAGAAAGGGAATGCTATTGGTTTCGAAGATGCATTTTTCTAGCTTGCAGTAAAGCTGATTTTCTTGCAGATGAGACAGAACCTCCTTGACGGTCCGACGATGAGTAGCCAAATCTTTGGAAAATATTAGTATATCATCAAGATACACTACCACTGATGTGTTCAACAAATCTCTGAAGATCATTCACAAATCCTTGGAAGACTGCGGGGGCATTGCTGAGACCGAAGGGCATTACCAGATACTCGTAATGCCCATCACGAGTGTTAAAAGCTGTCTTCCATTCGTCCCCGCTTCGAATGCGAATCAGATTGTACGCCACCCTGAGGTCTGATTTTGTGAAAACTGTAGATTCTTTAATCAGATCGAATATCTCTGGAATCAAAGGTAACAGATACCGGTTTTTAATAGTGATGGCATTCAACCCCCGGTAATCAATGCATGGACGGAGACCCCCGTCTTTCTTTTTCACAAAAAAAAACCCGGCCCCGACAGGAGAGGAGGAAGGATGGATGAAGCCCTGGGCTAGATTTTCTCGAATGTATTCGGTCATGGCTTGAGTTTCTGGTAATGACAAGGGGTATGTTCTTCCTCGAGGAGGTGACGTTCCGGGCATTAGATCAATGGGACAGTCCCAAGGGAAATGGAAGTGAGCTGGTTTAATTGGAGATGAGCGCATACAGACAATGTTGTGAAGTAATGGTAAAGAGTCCTTGAAGAAAAGAATCACGGGAGAGCCAACGGGTAGAATGAGTACTTGGTGATGAAACAGTTCGTGGGTATTGGTTTGTGGTTGGAGAGAGTGGTGACGGGGCAATGGATAAGTCCGAATGGAGTTGAATGGAGTCCGGGTTTAGATGACTGTAAGAGAGGTCAATGGGACCGGAGTAAGCAGGGCTAGAGTCAGCGGGACCGGAGTCAGCAGGGCTGGAGTCAGCAGGGTTGAATCAACTGGACCACAGGACTGGACCTTAGGACTGGACCTCAGGATGGAACCTCAGGACTGGTCCCTCAGGACTGGACCCTCAGGACTGGACCCTCAGGACCAGACCACAGGACCGGACCACAGGACCGGACCACTGGACTGGACCACAAGACTGGACCACTGGACTGGACCACAGGGCTGGACCACAGGACTGGAACACAGGAGCAAGATCCGAAGTACCAGGCATCTAGGAGACCTAGTTGTTCTGGCAATGGAGACAGGGCTTGCAGCGTTTAAATAGTCGCCCTGCACACTGATTGGCTGGAAGACTAGAGAGCAAGAATCCTATTGGTGGGCATTGTCTTTGTAATAGAGGCCAAGGAAGACTGCATGACTGCTGTATGTCAGAGTTCCCCTCAGGTCACCCCCCAGTGCAGTGAATAAATTATAACATTGCTAGGAGACAAGAGCTTCCTGCTCACAGCGATTTGGAGCTTTTATCTCTTATTACAGCAAATGGTAAGCTGAAGTTTTCACTGTGTGTCCCCCTCAAGCTAAAAATACCCCCAGCCCATCAGAAGGAGTTATTATAGCTGATTTCTCCTCCAGCACTCCAGAAAAATCTTAATGCATAAAATACTTTCCGAGCTACAGCCCCTCAAACACCATGCCCCCCCTCTGACAGAAAGTCAATGGCAGAATGCTGTTTATTATAGTCAACCTTAATATAATGCACGACCGTTTAGCAATAAGCCCTTTACAAACTGCACCAGCACTTTTGTTATATATATAATAGAATGTGGCTGTGGCCTAAGCTATGTCGGAAAAACAAAGAGGATGCTAAAAACACGTATACTTGAGCACCTCCGTAATATTAAAAATAAAGTAGTTAATCATAGTTTACCCCGACACTTCCACGAATATCATAATGGATGTACTGACACCCTAAAAGCAAAGGCCATTGAATGGGTCCCTCCTGATCCCAGAGGGGGTGATAGAGAGAAAAAACTAATACAACGTGAATCCTTTTGGATAGTAACTCTTAATACTATTGTTCCAGGTTAACTTAACGAGGGGTTCGAAATCACTCCCTTCCTGTGAACATTATATAGAACATTAGTCCAACCTTACTGTTGATTTCTTATGGATAAGTCCTTTTTAACTTTGTATCAATCATGCCTGTGTCACTTTTACTTAGGGACTCTACATATATAGATATGTGAATTCATTTTTATTTATTAGTCCTATATGTATATAACTGTGTATTTGCTAAGGGATAGAATAATTTAATGCAATAAATAAAAAGAAAGAATTCAACTGGCTCTGTGATAATTGCTGCAGCTTGTCTCTGCCCAGAGGGGGTTTCTACCAATCCCCTAGAGAACAAGGGAATAAGTAACAATAGTGGGTGAGACAAGCGATGCAATCACTCTTGCGTGTGTTGGAAAGGAAAAAAGCTATTTAAAACAATAATGGCTCAAAGTCCATACAAATCCAGAAAACGCTCTCCCAAATCCCTGAAGAAAGGTTTCCCTTTAAAGCAATATTGGAAGAAAAAAAAGGGGGGAGAAAGCGATTAGAAAAAACAAAGTAACAATTTATTAAATACAAATAAATTATTCATGTAAATCCGTACGTGTGGGCGTGCCAATTTTATGTGAGAGAAAAATACGTCTGAAATACGTAATGTAGACGGGCTGGCATTTAAAGTGTACAGTATGGGCGTGCTTAGCTGCGTAAGTCCGCCTTGCCTATACGTACGTGTGCGGACGTTAGCAGTTACATTGGAAAAAGTTAAGGTAAGATTTGAATCGCGGAAGTCGGTCAAAATACGTACATTCAAGGGGTGTGCCTAGGGGTGTGTATAGAATATACGTGCATGAGTAAACGGATTGCAAGCGGAGTTCTGGATCTACCCCAATGTCGGTTTCTAAGGTTAGAACCATAACTACGAATAAAACATAAATATAAAAACATAAATATTTTGCTGTATAATATTTATTTTTTTTTCATAGACAAAAAACCTTGCGGTTTAACATGTCTGATTAAGGTTTCCTACATTTACACCAAATTTTGAGACCTTTGAACCGTCAGACACTCAAACTCCAAAAAACAATGAAATTCCAACATTAAGGCTGGAGCCTTAATGGACGTGTTCCTTAAGCTATACAGGCATGGTACACCATTACATCCTGTTATTTGCTGCAGATTCAGCACTATCATGGAGTGAGATTGCTGTCAATCACAAAATGGTGGAGCTGCTAATTTACAAATGTGTGAACTCAGTTTATGCAACTGTAGATTTGATCAGCTATGTAGCATAAAAGAAGGTACCCACAACTAACTAGGCATTGGTATCATTTGGCAATTGTATTATAAAAAAAATTGCTAATTTGTACAAGAAAGTAGCTCAATTTCAGAAGGTCTTATTTCAGCTATAGAGGTTGTTCAAATCAATTTATAAGGTAAATCTCCCCTTTCCTTACAGCACCTGCTGAATAATACTTTATAAATTGATTTGAGAAACCTCCACTTTGTGTGTTTGTTTCACAGCTTGTCTGGGATAGCAGCTGACAGAGGATGCTGTCTCAGAGTAGCTGTTTTGGAGACTTGGGGAACTCTGTCGGGCTGAGCTCTCAATTAAAAAATACAAGATATATGACCCAAAGTTGGGAATCTGACAGCCTTGAGAAGCCTTGTAAGTGGCTGGTGGCTTATCATATATCTGCAGATGTAGATTAGTGATTGCAAAAGTAACCGACATGTATAGTTTTACCTTTACAGGCATTTCTAAAAATGTTGCTATTAATAAAACTGGACTGAGTGGAAGTCATACTGGGACTACCTTTTCTGAAAGTGGTTTCTCAGAGCTGTAGTTGTATAGATGGCATGTTGTGTGTATTCATGGATGGAACTTTGCATTGCTGGGCCCCATACTGACCTCCAGCAGTAACCTAGTGATGTAGCTACCACCCCAATGCCCCCCCGCTCTGCTCTGAAAAAAGCAAGGCTTCATCTGCTCATGTGAATTGGGCAGTTTATAACCACTGTGGGTACAGAGGGGATAGCTGCCTCAAAGCTTTCCAACCTGGTGTCACAGTCTCCTTACCCCTGTAATCAAACCCATAATTCTGTGAATTAGCAACTCCACCATTTTGTGATTGACAGCAATCTCACTCCATGATAGTGCTGAATCTGCAGCAAACAACAGGATGTGATGGTATAGTATGTCTGAATAGCTTAAGGAACACGTCCATTAAGGCTCCAGCCTTAATATTGGAATTTCATTGTTTTTTGGAGTTTGAGTGTTAGACGTTTCAAAGGTCTCAAAATTTGGTGTCAATGTAGGAAACCTTAATCAGACATGTTAAACCGCAAGGTTTTTTGTCTATGGAATTTCATAGCCTTTTTATAGCTAAATATTAATGTTTTTAACCTTAGAAGTCAACATTGTCGCAGTGGGTGAGCTTAGGTTTTTAAATTGTACAGCAAGGGCTTGGCTAATCCCTAATTTACCATCCAGTACAATACTTAAAGTAAGGCACAGTCCCTGTATGGGGTGTAGTGTAATGGGGTGTAAGTGTGGTGTGTAGTGTAAGAGGGTGTATGTGTGATGTGTAGTATAAGGTGGTGTATGTAATGGGGTGGTATGTGTGCTGTGGAATGGAAGTGGGGCTGTTTGTGATGTGGAATGTAAGGGGGGGGTATGTGTGATGTGAAATGTAAGGGGGAGGTATGTGGAATGTTTGGGGGTGTATGTGTGATGTGCAATGT
>WWET01006790.1:40373-50606 GCA_011038615.1 Limnodynastes dumerilii | reverse complement strand
TGTCACGTTCCGTGAATGTTGGGGATCGATTCCGGGTTTCAGAGATGAGGACAACAAGGTTGGGTTAAAATGAAATTGAGCAGGTTTAATGACTGAGGGTAGCATACAAGGTGTCAATAGGAAAGTGTCCCAAATGAGGTATGGGGGGTTTCCCCAGAGTTCGTGAGAGTGGTAGCAAAGTCCGGTATTAGCAGAGAATAACCAGGCCGGGTCCACTGGGGTTTGGCAGAGGTTGGTTCGCTGATAGATGTCACAGGTAGAGGCGGACTGTTGGGTAGATCACAGCAGGACCGGAGTGGCAAGACTGGTAGCAGCTGAGAACATCGGCTGGAACACTTGGCTTGGCTCCGGACTGGCCCGAAGGACCGGACCTCAGGGTTGAACCTCAGGACTGGACCTCTGGACTGGGGTGCTGGATCTGGACCACGAGACAGGACCTCCGGACTGGACCACTGGACTGGACCACGCGATCTCAGGCCTGACTGGACCACTGGACTGGACCACGAGACTTGGAACAGGACTGGACCACCAGACTTCGACACGAGACAGGACCTCAGGACTGGACCACTGGACTGGACCACGAGACAGGACCTCAGGACTGGACCACAAGACTGGACCACGAGACAGGACCTCAGGACTGGACCACCGGACTGGACCACGAGACAGGACCTCAGGACTGGACCACCGGACTGGACCACGAGACAGGACCTCAGGACTGGACCACCGGACTGGACCACGAGACAGGACCTCAGGACTGGACCACCGGACTGGACCACGAGACAGGACCTCAGGACTGGACCACCGGACTGGACCACGAGACAGGACCTCAGGACTGGACCACCGGACTGGACCACGAGACAGGACCTCGCCGGACAAGAGGTGCTCTCCGGATACCAGGGACAAGGTAAGTGCGGCGTCTGCCGCATTTTGTGATACAAGTCTCCTCTGGGGCATCACAGATACCTGGAAACTATTAAAGTGTATACCTAAGAGATGGGACTCGGCGTGGCCTGGCGTCGGAGCTGAGCGGTCGTGCTCTGTGTTAGCTCCCGCACTGGTGCTTTGTTTTGGCCTTTTTCGGGGCACCTGGAGCTCCGGACTTACCGGCACCGGATCCCTGTTTCCTCCAGCACTTCTTCTGACCCGGAGCCCTTTACAGTACCTCTGCGGGGGAGCGGTCCGGAGGCATCGGGCCTGTCGCGGTGCGGCCTGGCAGGGCCTCCGGGCCTCCTCCCTTGGCGGACCCTGGCGGAAGGACCTGGGAGAAGCGTACTTACCCCAGGGCCCCCAGCGATCGACGGGGACTGACATCTGGATCCGTCTGCAGCCCTTGCAGGAGAGCCGCGGCCGGTCAGCGTCATCTTGGAGACCGTGAGGGAGATCCTGCGTCGGGGATCCAGCTGCAGAGGCCTCCGTGGAACTGGAGGATCACATCCAGCCTGCTGCCATCAGCTGCCTTATCACTCCGTTGTCTGTCCTGGCCGGAAGGTAACTGCGGCGGTGCACCACATCCAGCACCTAACCTCCCTGAGGCGCCACACAAGCCCTCCCTCTCCTCTCCAGTTCAGTAGTCTGCCCTCCCAGAGGGCCCCAGCGATCCTTTCCCCACGCCTAGGGACACATGGACCACTCTGTCCACTGCACCCTGAGGGGGCCATCCCTTTCCCCCACCTCCCCCTCCTCACAAGGGCTATCTGGACTAACTTAGCCCTCTCTGAGCCTTGCAGTCCCTTCCAGTGATCCCCACCAAACCCTGGATATTAGCCTGTGGCCTCCCCTCACATAAAGGAGTTATATTGCTGCCTCCTGGGAACACTAGGGGTGCTGGAGACCACCCTCTCTCATCTTTACCCTGTGACACAGCAGGTTAATCGGACTCCTGCAGAAGTCCACACCCCGCACTCAGTTGCTTCTGCCTTTCCTGTATACCCCGGAATTCCACGGGCTAAAGCTCGGAAGAAGCTGGGGTTATCAAGTATCTCCCCTCTCTCTCTCCCCCCTGTTTAACCAACTCATAAGCTGCTGTGGACCTCCTTATTGCCACCTGCAGGCAAAAGCCCTCATTACACTTGACTGCAGTCTCTGCCCTGCATTCCAGCCAGGGCAAACACTTCTCTGAAAACAGCCGGTTTATACAAAAGCGGGAACCTCATCCCCATGCTGCTCTCTTCCCGTTGGGGAGGGGAAAAGGCCCTAACTATGTAACTCTCTGCTAATCTATCATGTTGAAGGGGGAACAGGTCTCCAACAGCAGTTAAATGAAGTAACCGTCACCTCTCCAAGCTTCTGTTGTTATCTCACTCCTTTAATAGCTACATGGGGAAACCGGAAGGGGCACCCCCAGGAAAACCGTCAACTCTACCAAGACACATCCCTCAAAATCCGACCTCACACAGTTTCTCACTCCTCGACATCCTCAATCCCCGGTTTCGGAGGCTGGCGATATGTCCCAGTCACCGTTGCACCCTGGTGCCCAAAGCACTAGCTCTTGCCAACTTTCTCCTGTACCACCAGCACCCTCTAATTTCGAATATAACGAGATCCTCAAACGTCTTGAATCTCTACCTACCAAACACGACCTCCAGGAGGTGGAATCTCGTATCAAAGAATCAGTCCAGTCACAAGTGAATGCCATCCAGGCAGACGTTTCCCAACTGGGCGACAGAGTGGCAACCCTTGAGGCTTCAGGTGACGAGCAAGCCGCTATCTTTGTAAAGATCCAGGAGCGGATGGAGATGCAAGATAAGGAAATGAGGGAGATGCAGAGGCGAGTTGAAGATCTAGATAACAGGGGTCGCCGAAACAACCTTAGGATACGGGGCGTTCCGGAAGACATTCCTACAGAGGGGATTGTTGACGCCCTCACGAAGATTTTCAATGAGGTCTTGGGCGCTCATCCGGACAATGTCATTCTATTTGACTGGGCGCATAGAGCCCTCAAGCCAAGGTCTCTTCCTTCTGAAAAACCCCGCAACATTATCTGCCGCCTCCATTATCATCGGGTTAAAGAAGAAATCACAGAAAAAGCCCGTAGACGCCCCACTCTCGACTTTAACAGGTCGCGTATTCAGATCTTCCAGGACCTGTCATGGCAGACCCTGCAGCAAAGACACCTCCTTAAACCCCTTACGGAGGAACTATGAAGACAGAACATTAAATTCCGTTGAAGCTTCCCTCTGAGCATCCAAGTGTCTCATAATGGCAGAACCGCAACGCTTCAAGACCCGGAGGGCTTGGCTGTCTTCTGTGATGACCTCGGACTCCCGAAAATTGACCTCCCAGAATGGTGGAATGCCTAGGGGCCCCTCCCCAGTTTACCCCTGCCCAGAAGAGAGCCGTGGCATCAACAACGTCGCCAGAAGCGCAGGGCCACTACCCTAGATGGTGACCCAGGCCGCAGCCAGCCGATCACCTGATGTGTCACCCTGCGATCCTAACACCCCGGGCCTGCTATGCTGAACTTACCTGTGACTTTCCATGGGGATATGCGTAGAGACTGTCCGTTAATAACCCCTCCTTCCTATTCGTATACTAGTCTTTATACCACTACCTAGTTTAGCCTGTTATAGGTTCCCTACTGGAATAGATTTGGCTGGTTATGCTTTACACTTTTCGCTTGGGTTTTAACACTGACTACTTAGACTGTATAAGTTGTTATACCATAGCTTGGAATAATTAGATATGTTATTTCTCTTTAGGTTACATTCCTTAGTATAGCACACAGATAAGTTGGAGTTCCTTAGTACCCCTGTTACTTCCTCCGCTCTAACGACTCAGTGCATGGTGTCCATAATGCCCACCATGCCCATTGATGCTTAACCTTTTCCCTGGTTTGATTGTAATTTGAGAATCCTAAAATATATTGACCAGATGTTCTCATTTGTTATGTGTTCTGTCTTCCCTGTGCTCCCCCTACCCCTCTCCCCCCTCTTTCCCCATACCCTTTTAGCCATGCCGTGGTGTCTCTGGTCGGACAGGCTGGGACTAAGGAGCTGTATCGCTGTCACAAAGCATGGTCCACTACACTCTGATCCACCCTAATGGCTTTGTCATCAGATAAGTGTACAATACTATCCCTTAATGTCAGGGGTCTCAACACCCCAGATCGACGCTCTAAACTCTTTCACACTTTAAGGACAGGGAGGGTGGACGTGGCTCTTATTCAGGAGACGCATTTGAGGGAGGGTGTGGCCCCTTCTCTCTCCAACAAAAATTACCCTCTCGTCTTTCTCAATAACAACCCGGACAGTAAGTCCAAGGGGGTGGCTATACTTTTTTCCAAATGGTTCATGCTTGCTGAGCCCCAAGTGGTAAAGATGGGAAACGGTCGGGGTCTCTTGGTAAAGGGCAAATTCCGTGACCAGGCTTTCACATTTATTAATGTTTACGCCCCCAATAATGGCCAACTGCCCTTTATCACTAGCATGCTTGACCAGACGGAAATGGAAAAATTGGGGGTTGTAATCTTTGGTGGTGACCTCAACTGGGCTCCTGAACCTCTCCTTGATTCATCCCGTGCATCGGGACACCACCCGCTCAAAGCCCAGAGATGGATGAGAAGACTATTCCATGATGCCCAGCTCATCGACACATGGAGACTGCTTCACCCAGAACACAGAGACTACACCTATTACTCCCACGCTTTTGATTCATACACTAGAATAGACTATGTAATGACTGGACATGACCACCTTCACCTCCTGACGGACGCAACTATTGGCCCGATGATGTGGACTGACCACTCCCCTCTTTTTGTTACCGTGTCCCTCCCAGACCCCCCCCCCCTAAATCATGGACCTGGCAGTTCAATGAACACCTGCTACAGGATCCATACTGCAAAGCCCAGCTGGAGGAGACAATCTCGGACTATTTAGTTCATAACACGACGGGGGATACTTCCCCGGTTGTGGTTTGGGAAGCACTTATATGTGTGGCCGGGGGCGTTGCATCCAGCTGGGATCATACCTCAAGAAACAAAAAGAGACTCAAAGACTATAACACTTGTCAAAAATCTTAGACCTAGAATCAAGACATAAATCTACCCTCTCCCCGATGGTTCTACGAGAATTGACTTACACTAGGGCGGCTCTTAATAAACTTCTGGACGACAAAATTAGTTTAGCTTATCGCAAGTGTCGAAATCGTTATTTTCAATGGGGCAATAGGCCTGGGAAAATGCTCGCTCGGGCCCTACGATCACAACGTTCCCTTACTTTCATCTCACACATATCTGACCATCAGGGGAATAGATCTACTCTTGACAAGGACATTGCGAAAATTTTCCACCAGTTCTACTCTAAGCTCTATAACATCCAAGCACAATCCCCTATCCTAGACAGCCCTCTCCGTAAAACCCAAATCGCGGACTACTTACGGGACTGTGACTACCCCCAACTAACTCAGGCGGACCGGGAGCACTAGATTCCCCCTTCACCCTTTTGGAACTGGAGGCGGCTGTTAAGTCCTCTCCATCTGGGAAGAGCCCGGGCCCAGATGGCTATACTGCCACGTTTTACAAAACGTTCCAGACACCTCTCCTCCCAGTTCTCCTCCAGGCATTTAATGCAGTTTCTGACTCCTCGCTCTTTTCAAACCAATCGCTCGAGGTGCACATTTCCCTCATCCCCAAGGAGGGCAAGGACCCGGCCAGATGCCCAAGCTACAGGCCCATATCGCTGCTCAATATAGATTTGAAGCTCTTTGCCAAACTCATCGCTAACAGATTGCAGGGCTTCCTACCAGCAGTTATCCATAGCGATCAAGTCGGCTTTGTCCTGGGCCGTGAGGCCAGAGACAACACGATTAAAGCTATTAATCTATCTCATTATGCCTGCTCCAATGGGGTGCCCCTCGTGCTATTGTTGACGGACGCCGAAAAGGCGTTCGATCGAGTAGCATGGGACTTCATGTATGGAGTTCTGGAGCGTCTGGGTCCCCCCTTCCTTGAGAAAATAATGGCCCTGTACAAATCCCCTTCAGCCAAGCTTCGTGTCAATAGCACCCTCTCTGACACAGTCTATATCTCAAATGGCACGAGACAGGGGTGCCCGCTCTCGCCCCTAGTTTGTGTGCTTTGTATCGAAGCTCTCGCCCGGACTGTTCGTGCAAACCCTGACATAAAAGGCATTAGGGTGGCTGACAAAGAGACAAAACTAGCGTTATTTGCCGACGATGTGCTGACTTTTGCCACTGATCCACTATCCACCCTCCCTGCACTGATGACAGAGTTCTCTCGGTTTGGAGATCTCTCCAACTTCAAAATTAACACCTCCAAATCGCTCGCTCTGGGGATTAATATTGCTAACACTACCCGCTTCACTATTGAGCGTCAGTTTCAATTTAATTGGAAGCCAACACACATAAGGTACCTAGGGGTGAACCTTTCTAGCTCTTGCAGCTGTATAACCTGAATTTTCTTCCATTGTTGACAGAGTTGAAGGCTGACACCCAGTCCTGGACCTCGAAAAGGCTTTCCTGGCTGGGGCGTCTCAATGTCATAAAGATGAACATTCTACCAAGATGCCTTTACTTGTTCCAAATGCTTCCAATAGCTTTGCCCCTGACCTTCTTTAAATTGGCTCAATTCCTGTTGACCAACTTCATTTGGGGTGGTAAGAGGCCTAGGTGCCGACGGGATGTCTTATTTCGCCCGAAACATATGGGTGGCCTCCAGCCCCTTGCCTTGCCACCTATCACTCATCTGCAGAGACTTATAGACTGGTCAGCCTGTTCCTCTGTGAAGCAATGGGTGACGCTAGAGGCCCATTTTGTGCAGACACCACTGCAGCTCCTCCCATGGCTCCCTTCCCTCCCTAGGGTGAACCATCCAACCATTGCTCCAACCTTAGAAGTCTGGAAAAATGTGAGAAGGGGGGAGTCCATCAGCTCGCAACGCTCCCCCCTTACTCCGTTAACCTCCAATCCGGACTTTGTACCGGGCTTGCAGCCCAGAGTTCTCTCCCAGTGGACCGAACGGGGCCTCACTAGAGCTCATCACCTCCTACATGATGGGACGATATACTCCTTCTCGGACCTACAATCTAAGTTTTCCCTTCCTCCATCCGAAATATGGGTGTTCTCTCAACTACGCCACTTTCTTACTAATTCTCCCCATAGGGTACATTATAAGAGAGTACTAACACACTTTGAAGCTTTGGCCTCTTTGACACCTCCCCCAAGACATTTGATATCCCTGCTTTACAAATTGCTCCTGAGAACTAAATTTTCAGGACTCCCCAGATATGTAGAGGCTTGGCATCGTGACCTGATAGAACCCCCCTCAGAGGAAGAGTGGGGCCGCATTTTCCAAACTACCCCAGTATGCTCCCGTAGTCTCGCGGTTATAGAGACCCAGATTAAAATACAGACAAGGTGGTATAGGACCCCTCAGCTTCTCCACTCATTTCTGCCCCAGGTCCCTTCAGATTGTTGGCGGTGCAACCTCGCTCTGGGTACAATGGCGCCCATTTGGTGGGGCTGCTCAAAAATATCTCAATTCTGGGACAGCATAATTCAGGTTGCCCAGAAAGTGGTAGGTCCAGAGGTTCCCACAGACCTTAAATTTTGGGTCCTGTCATTGCCCCCTGGTTCTCCATCAGCTTTTAAGCACACCTTATTAATGCATATGGGCAATGCGGCAAGAGCCCTAATCCCGGTCCACTGGCGCTCGACAACAGTCCCAACCCTGGAAGAATGGTTTGCACGGCTCGAATTCTACAGGTCAATGGATGAAATTATCCTCTCGGCTACCGACAAATTTCAAAATTACATGGCTACGTGGACCTCATGGATATTCTATGTAGACTCCTTACACTCCTCGGGATCTCCTAACCGTAGTCAGCTCTTAAATGAATAAATTGCATGGCCTTAGCAGCTTCTCCCCCCCTTCACCTCCCCCCTGTTGTTGTCATAATCTCTATTATTTTAATTTTTAATTATTCTTTCCCTTCCTTATTGTCCTGCCTTCCCCTCGTCTTCTGTCTATATCCGTTATTGCTCTAATATTCATCTCAGTTTCCATAATAGCGTGAAATTTAAGAATAGATTGCTTAGATTAGGATTATACATCGTATTACATTGTATACTCAATTTGATGTAGTTTCTTCCTATACCACCAGCTAAAGATGTTTAAACTGCTCAATGTGCTTGATGTGTAAACCTGTTCTTCAATAAACAGAGAATGAATACTAAGAGATGGGACTCCCTTTGTGCTTCTTTCAGAACATCTTAAAGAAGGAAGCTAGCTTTTTCTGTATTCCTGCCAACAGTCTCTACACATGTTCCTGAAGGTGCTACAATTGACCAATACATACTCTTTATTAAATTAATGGGATTTCCCAACATTACTTTGACTAAACTTAACTTTAACTGATGGAGATCCACCATTTTCAACATCTTTGGAGATTCCCCATTTTCTTTTTCAATTTGACAAATTGTGTTTTCTAGATTGGGTTCATTGAGAATTTGAATCAAGTCAGACTACCAAGGAGTACCAAGTCTATTATATCTACAGTTATCTTGTTTCCAAACCAACTCTCCTACATCCAACAGTGCAGCACAGGCTTTCAGATCGCCATGAATTTTCCGTTGATTTTGCACAGAATCCTTAGTTTATTCTTCAATATGGCAGTATGGTATACAAACACGTCTTCCTTGGTGTCATTACTGTTAATAAATCCGTATCCATTTCGCACATTAAACCTTTTGACAGTGCCCAAAACTTTAGTTGCGATGACCTTCTTCTCCCCCACAATAGCTATTAGTTCTGCATTCCTCTTGCTTCGCAGGGTGAGGGGCTGCTGCCTTAAAACTCTCTGCTGTCCACTTACCACTACCTATCGAGAGAGTCTGAGGCAATAACGCTCCGTATGTCCTGCTCTCTGACATCTTTGGCAAATGGGCAGTCCTTGAAAGTTAAACTGGTCAAAAGCTCTTCTTCCATTTCTCTGTGGGGGCTCCCACCAATATCTGGCGGCTTTTTTTCTCTCTATTCGCAACCCAGATTCAGTCTCTGAAGGAATTGGTTGACTCTTTAGGGAACGAATCTCGAATTCCTGCAAGTGCATAGTCTCGAAGAGTTTCCCCCAATTGTTGCTTCCATATATAGAACCTCATCTTGAGGTACTGGTCTCAAATATTTTTGTCAATTGTAGAATTTGCTCTACGTTTCTCTTTTCTCCTAAAGGCCAGGAAGTAACTTCCCGCAAAGCAGTACCTTTGAGTACTGCTTTGTACTTTGTATTTTGTAACCAATAAGGATCTCCACCTGTTGCTGTTCAGTGAGTCGGTATAAACGAAACATATACCACTTTTTCTTTTTCAATCCTTTTAAGTTGTTGTGGTCTGCTTCAGTAATATCACCAGAAAAGATGGGCACACAGGAAGCACCAAAGTATTATGGCAATGTGATGAGACTCATCGTTGTTGAGGAAGCATGTGGTTCGGCTGACATTATTCCCACTCTGTCTCACGTTAAACTTCGCAATCCTGTTCATGACGCCAAAAATTGGGATACCCGAAGGTGAGGGTCAAAGTGAGCAATTGCGGAGAGGTGTAACAGAATGAGAATAACTCAGAGCAAAGACAACTGTGTGACTTTTTAGATTTTAGTTTTACTTTTGGTTAGGTTGAGAATGAGCAGAAAACTTAGCTGGATCACCATACAATGCATGAAAATCAGTTCAAGACAGTGGGCCGTATTCAGAGATCCATTTTCACAGCGAGTCCCGGACATATTTTTAGGTATGTTTTAACTGTGCATGCGTAGTAACTTTATTTACGTAATTGATGTTAATGATATGCATGGAAGGACCTGTGAATTTCACGTGGATACACAAGTCTGGATATGTGTTGCAAAAATATGCACGGAGGAATTTAAATGAAAATGGGTCGGGGGAGGCATTTAAATGAAGGAAAGTGGCGCGATTATCATGATATGCACGTACGGAGGACATATACGCATGGGAATGAACACGGAAAGATAAAGGTGGTTTATAGAAGTGTAAGTCTACGAGAACATGGATTACCGAGGACAGTGACTGGGGTTTTGGTGGGTGTTCCTTGCTACGTTTGTGCGTATATTTGCGTTCGCGTTTTCAAACGGATCTCTGAATATGGCCCGCTATTCCACTTATCTATCACCCTTTCAGTGAAGTCATTATCCGCACATTTCCTCTGAATCTACCACCCTCCAGTTTATATTCATGCCCTCGTGTTCTATTACACCTCTTCCTT
>WWET01006790.1:10962-28836 GCA_011038615.1 Limnodynastes dumerilii | reverse complement strand
TCAGACATTATAGCTATGATTCACAGCCCATTCAATATGTTTGTATTGAATGGGCTGTGAATCATAGCTATAATGTCTGATCCTGGATCCTGGGATTGAATTCTCCCCTATTTTCCGTGCATTTAGATCAGATTGTGCATGGATCCATACTACACAATCGGAATGCATTGCAGGGGAGTGGTTAGTTGGAGGTATGGATATTGCAGCCCTGTGTGTGCAGGTCTCTTGGCATCATGGGCCTGATTCAGAGATCCATCGGCGATGGGATCGCAAATATACGCATCTAAGTGGCAGGTCGGAGCAGGTTACATCCCACTGAATAAACAGTCACTCCCCTTGCAAACAGCGGCCGGACCTAAAGTTAGACCTGCATTGACTTGCCCTATCTGGCCGCACTCACTTCCGACCTTATGTGTATTAGTTGCGTATATTTAGGGTCCTAAGTCTGTGCCCACTTTCCTTCATCTCAATGCCCCCACCCACCCATTTCTATGCAAATCCTTCGGTTCGTAGATTTCCGCTGCCTTAAGGCATTTCCGACCCTATCTTCAACGTACATGGCGTTGCACTATTACTACGCATGCGCAGTTGATGCAAAATCGATCCGACTCTAAATATACGCACCTAACTATCGTTAATATCGGATCTCTGAATCAGGCCCTGAATCATTAAACACAATTTTCAAATATTCGACCAGCGAAAATGATAATTTTTCAATAAAGCACAACCAATTTTTAATTACAGAGTTTACATTACCTCTCCTTCTTAACACAATATTCCAATTATTGACTGTACAGCTTATTACTGAATTACTTCAACTACAATCGATGCCCAGGGAGTCTCAAAACAAATGTAACAATGCAAAAAGATTATAGTCTTATTTTAAAGAGAAACACTTGCTACAGAATTAATCAAAGTGTTTTCTAAAATTGGATGCTTTGGATAGTCCTCATTGTTCCTTTCCCCCACTCTCTCTCCTCTCCACTACTGCCGACTTCATTTTAACTACTCCATTGACGCCTGCTTGTCCTCCTCTATTAACGCTTTCCACATCTTGCTCTGCTGTTACCTTCTCTTAAAATGTTACCACCACCTTTCCAATCTGAACCATAAACTTCTCCTCAATCACCGTTATTGCTGCCTTCCCTGATCAGTAATGATGTCACCCGCTCGATTACCTCCTCGTACTCTGTCTTTTCCACCTCCTCTAATTCGCTCCAATATCACTTCTTTGCTCCCTGTTGCTACCACCGACACTCACTCGCTCTGCACTGTTGTCTCTCCCTTGTCTTTCTGTCTCCGGAACTTTACCACGGCTGCTCTGCTACTTCTCCCTCCGACAGCACCTTCAGCATTTTCTCACAGCTGCTCTGCTACAGCTATCTCTGAAAACACCTCCGGCACTTTCTCCCCAACTACCGCTCCCTCTGACAGCACCTCTGATATTTCTCTGCTCCGCTCCGCTGTCACCAATGCTCTCTCCCTCTGGTAATCCCCGAGCACCTTCTCCTCAGCTGTCTCACTGCCACCTACGCTCTCTTTCGGTACGCCAAAACTCGTTCCCTCTATCAGTCTCGCCAGGTTTTTCTCTCATCTGCTCCGCTGTCACCAATGCTCTCTCCCTCTGTTAATCCCCCAGCACCTTCTCCTCAGCTGTCTCACTGCCACCTACGCTCTCTCTTCTTTCGGTACCTTCTCTCAGCCGTGCCGCTATCACCAATGCTCTCCCGCTGTCAATCCCTCTGGCACCTTCCCTCAGCTGCTCCACTGACTCAGCTGTCACCAATGTTCTCTCCTTACGATTCACTCCCCAGCACCTTTTCCTGACTTTTGCCACTACCCCTTCACTTTTTCTCTCAGCACCACTGTCACCTTCCAACGAACGTCTTTCACACACTACCGCCAATCCCCAACAGACCGTCTCACTCTCCTCACCTTCCCGAATCTTCCAGAGTCCCCTCGCGCTTTAGCTGGCTATTACCTAGCGACAGCCAACGTGCTACCCCTCACTTTACAATATCCCCATGCACACATCACCCACGCAGGTTTACCCCAAGTGCTGCCCATGGGGCCTCCAAAAAGAGGAGAGTTAGGAGGCTAGCACTGGGAGGGAAAGAAGGATCCCTGTTCCCCTCCCATACACAGCAAGTGGGGTGTCTGGCTCCTGTGTCACCCAATTACAGCACTGTTAGGCCTGCAATAAAACACACTATAGAGAGTTGCAGTGTAAGTACACATGTTCCTCCGCAAGTGGTAAATAAGGAAACCTGTGTGTGGAGACATGTTCTCATAGAAAGCAATGATCAGAAGTTTCTACTGTTTCTCATTTGCAGAAAAGTAAAGTATGGATGGTTAAAATTTTTCTGTTTACTAGCAGGTTTAGAAGGATATAAGCATTCAGGCTCGTATTCAGAGTAGCTATCTATTTTATTTTAAGCCCTTATAGCAGTCCCCATCAGTTTTCAGCCCTTATTGCAGCCCCCCATTAGTATTCAGCCCTTATTGCAGCCCCCTTCAGTTTTCTGCCCTTATTGCAGCCCCCCATCAGTTTGTACCCCTTATTGTAGCCCTCCAACAATTTTCAGCCCTTATTGCAGCCCCCATCAGTTTTCAGCCCTTATTATAGCCCTCCATCAGTTTTCAGCCATTATGATTGCCCCCTCCCATTTGTTTTAAGCCCTTATTGCAGTTCCCATCAGTTTTCAGCCCTTATTGTAGCCTTCCATCAATATTCAGACCTAATTGCAGCCTCCCATCAGTATTCAGCCCATATTGCAGCCCCCATCAGTTTGCAGCCCCTATTGCAGCCCCCTATCCGTTTTCAGCCCTGTTTGTAGCCCGCCCTCAGTTTTCAGCCCTTATTGTAGCCCTCCATCAATATTCAGACCTAATTGCAGCCTACCATCAGTATTCAGCCCTTATTGCAGCCCCCATCAGTTTTCAGCCCTTATTGCAGTCCACTATCAGTTTTCAGCCCTTTTTGCAGTCCCCCATCAGTTTTCAGCCCTTATTTTTGCCCTACATCAATATGCAGACCAAATTACAGCCTCCCATCAGTTTTCAGCCCTTATTGCAGCCCCCCATCAGTTTTCAGCCCTTATTGTAACCCCCAATTAGTTTTCAGCCCTTATTGCAGTCCCCATCAGTTTTCAGCCTTTATTGTAGCCCTCCATCAATTTTCAGCCCTTATTGCAGACACCATCAGTATTCAGCCCTTACTGCAACCCCCATCAGATTTCAGTCCTTATTGTAGCCCTCCATCAGTTTTGAGCCCTTATTGTAGCCCTCCAACAATTTTCAGTCCTTATTGCAGCCCCCATCAGTTTTCAGCCCTTATTGCAGCCCCCCATCTGTTTTCAGCTCTTATTGTAGCCCTCCATCAATATTCAGACCTAATTGCAGCCTCACATCAGTATTCTGCCCATTATGCAGCCTCCATCAGTTTTCAGCCCCTATGCAGCCCCCTATCAGTTTTCAGCCCTGTTTGTAGCCCGCCCTCAGTTTTCATCCTTATTGTAGCCCTCCATCAATATTCAGACCTAATTGCAGCCTCCCATCAGTATTAAGCCCATATTGCAGCCCCCCATCAGTTTTTAGCCCTTATTGCAACACCCCATCAGTTATCAGCCCTTGTTGCAGACCCCATCAGTATTCAGCCATTACTGCAGCCCCCATCAGATTTCAGCCCTTATTGTAGCCATCCATCAATTTTCAGCCCTTATGCAGCTTCCCATCAGTATTCAGCCCTTATTGCAGCCCCATCAGTTTGTAACTTTTATTGCAGCCCCCAATCAGTTTTCAGCCCTTATTGTAAGCCCCCCTATCAGTTTTTAGGCCTTATTGGAGCCCCCATTAGTTTTCAGCCTTTAATGTAGCCCCCCATCTGTTTTCAGCCCTTATTGTAGCCCTTAATCCGTTTAATATTGTAGATTTCCCTTAATCCATTTAATATTGTAGTTTTCCATCAATTTGCAGCCCTTATTGTAGCCCATTATCTATTTTAAGCCCTTATTACAGTCCCCATCAGTTTTCAGCCCTTATTGTGGACCTCCATCAATATTCAGCCCTTATTGCAGCCCCCCATCAGTATTCAGTCCTTATTGCAGCCCTCATCAGTTTTCAGCCCTACTGCAGTCCCCCATCAGTTTTCAGCCAGTATTGTAGCCCACCATCAGTTTTCAGCCCTTATTGTAGCTTTCTATCAATTATCAGCCCTTATTGTAGCCCCTCCATCTTTAAGCACCTATTGCAGTCCCCATAAGTTTTCAGCCCTTATTGTAGCCCCATCAGTTTCAGCCCTTATTGTAGACCCTATTAGTTTTCAGCCCTTATTGTAGCACCCCCATCAGTTTTCAGCCTTTATTGTAACCTCCCATTAGTTTTCAGCACTTATTGCAGTCCTGCCATAAGTTAAAGCCCTTATTTTAGCCCCCCATCAGTTTACAGCCTTTATTGCAGTCCCCTATCAGTTTACAGCCCTTATTGCAGCCCCCATCAGTTATCAGCCCTTATTGTAGCCCTCCATCAGTTATCAGCCCTTATTGTAGCCCCCCCCCCTATCAGTTTTCAGCCCTTATTTTAGCCCTTTATCAGTTTTCAGCCCTTATTTTAGCCCCCATTAGTTTTCAGACCTTATTGTAGCTTATCATCATTTTTCTGCCATTATTGTAGCCCCTATTAGTTTTCAGACCTTGTTGTAGCTTATCATCATTTTCCTGCCCTTATTATAGCCTCCCCCATCTCTTTTAAGCCCTTATTGCAGTCCCCTATCATTTTTCAGCCCTTATTGTTTCCCCCTCCCATATGTTTTAAGCCCTTATTGCAGATCCCATCAGTTTTCAGCCCTTATTGTAGCCTCCCATCACTTTTCAGCTCTTTCTGTAGCCCCCCATTAGTTTTCAGCCCCTATTGCAGACCCTCCATCAGTTTCAGCCCTCATTGCAGCCCCCATCAGTTTTCAGCCCTTATTGTTGCTCCCTCCCATCTGTTTTAAGCTCTCATTGGAGTCACCATTAGGTTTCAACCATTATTTTAGCTCCCCATCGGTTTTCAGCCCTTACTGTTGCCCCCTCCCATCTGTTTTAAGCCCTTATTGCAGTCCCCATCAGTTTTCAACCCTTATGGCAGCCCCCATCAGTTTTCAGCCCTTATTGTAGACCCTATTAGTTTTTAGCCCTTATTGTAGCACTCCCATCAGTTTTCAGCTTTTATTGTAACCCCCCATTAGTTTTCAGCCCTTATTGCAGTCCCCCATCAGTTTAAGCCCTTATTTTAGCCCCCCCCCCATCAGTTTCCAGCCTTTATTGCAGTCCCCTATAAATTTACAGCCCTTATTGCAGCCCCCATCAGTTCTCAGCCCTTACTGTAGCCCTCCATCAGTTATCAGCCCTTATTGTAGCCCCCCATCAGTTTTCAGTCCTTATTTATCCCTTCATCAGTTTTCAGCCCTTATTTTAGCCCTCCGTCAGTTTTCAGCCCTTATTGCAGCCCCCATCAGTTTTCAGCCCTTATTGTTGCCCCCTCCAATCTGTTTTAAGCTCTCATTGCAGTCCCCATCAGTTTTCAACCCTTATGGCAGCCCCCATCAGTTTTCAGTCCTTATTGTAGACCCTATTAGTTTTCAGCCCTTATTGTAGCACTCCCATCAGTTTTCAGCTTTTATTGTAACCACCTCATTAGTTTTCAGCCCTTTTTGCAGTCCCCCCATCAGTTTAAGCCCTTATTTTAGCCACCCATCAGTTTTCAGCCTTTATTGCAGTCCCCTATCAGTTTACAGCCCTTATTGCAGCCCCCCATCAGTGCCCAGCCCTTATTGTAGCCTTTCATCAGTTATCAGCCCTTATTGTAGCCCCTTCATCAGTTTTCAGCCCTTATTTTGGCCCTTCATCAGTTTTCAGCCCTTATTTTAGCCCTCCATCAGTTTTCAGCCATTATTGCAGCCCCCATCAGTTTTCAGCCCTTATTGTAGCACCCCATCAGTTTCAGCCATTATAGTATCCCACCATAAGTTTTCAGCCCTTATTGTAGCTTTCGATCCATTTTCAGCCTTTATTGTAGCCCCCCATCTATTTTAAGCCTTATTGCAGTCCCCATAAAATTTCAGCCCTTATTGCAGCCCCCATCAGATATCAGCCCGTATTGTAGCCCTCCATCAATTTTCGGCCCTTATTGTAGACCCCCATCTGTATTCAGCCCTTATTGCAGCCCCAGTGAGTTTTCAGCTCTTATCGCTGCCGCCCATCAGTTTGCAGCCCTTATTGTTTCACCTATTAGTTTTCAGCCCTTATTGTAGCCCCCCAAAAGTTTTCAGCCCTTATTGTAGCCCCCCATCAGTTTCAGCCATTATTGTAGCCCCCATCAGTTTTCAGCCCTTATTGTAGCTTTCCATCAATTTTCAGCCCTTTTTGTAACCCCCATCCATCTATTTTAAGCCCTTATTGCAGCCCCCATTAGTTTTCAGCCCTTATTGTAGCCCTCATCAGTTTTCATCAGTTATTGTAGCCCCCATTAGTTTTCAGACCTTATTGCAGTTCCCCCATCAGTTTCAGCCCTTATTTTAGCCCCATAATGTTTTAGCCCTTATTGCAGTCCCCTGTCACTTTTCAGTCCTTTTTGCAGTCCCCCATCATTTTTCAGCCCTTTTTGATGCCCTCCATCAATATTCAAACCTAATTGAAGCCTCCCATCAGTATTCAGCCCATATTGCAGCCCTCTATCAGTTTTCAGGACTTATTGCAGCCCCCCCAATCAGTTTTCAACCCTTATTGTAGCCCCCCATTAGTTTTAAGCCCTTATTGTAGCCCCCATTTTTTTCAGTCCTTAATGTTGCCCCCCATCAGCATTCAGCCCTTATTGTGGCCCTCCATCAATTTTCAGCCCTTATTGCAGCCCCCCATCAGTATTCAGCCCTTATTGCAGTTCCCATCAGTTTTCAGCCATTATTGTAGCCCCCATCAGTTTTCATCCCTTATTGTAGCTTTCCATCAATTTTCAGCCCTTAATGTTGCTACTTCCATCTATTTTAAGCCCTTATTGCAGTCCCCATTAGTTTTCAGCCCTTATTGTAGCCCCCATCAGTTTTCTGCCATTATTGTAGCCCCCATTAGTTTTCAGACCTTTTTGTAGCTTACCATCAATTTTCAGCCCTTATTGTAGCCTCCCCCATCAGTTTTAAGGCCTTATTGTAGCCCCCAATTATTTTTCAGTCCTTAATGTAGCCCCTGATCAGTTTTGAACCATTATTGTAGCCCTCCATCAATTTTCAGCCCTTATTGCAAGCCCCCATCAGTGTTTAGCACTTATTGTAGCTCTCTATCAGTTTGCATCCCTTATTGTAGCACCCTATTCGTTTTTAGCCCTTATTGCAGCCCCCATCAGTTTTAGCCCTTATTGTAGCCCTCCATCAAATTTCAGCCCTTATTAAAGCCCCCCATCATTATTCAGCCCTTATTGCAGCCCCCATCAGTTTTCAGCCCTTATTGCAGCCCCCCATCAGTTTTTAGCCCTTATTGTTGCCCTCTATCAGTTTTCAGCCCTTATGGTATTCAGCCCGGTTACCCCATCAGTTTTCAGCCCTTATTGTAGCCCCCCATCAGTTTTCAGCCCTTATTGTAGCTTTTCATCAAATTTCAGCCCTTATCGCAGCCCCCATCTATTTTTAAACACTTATTGCAGTCCCCATCAGTTTTCAGCCCGTATTGCAGTCCCCCATCTGTTTTAAGCCCTATTGCAGCCCCCTTCAGTTTTCAGCCCTTATTGCAATCCCCATCAATTTTCAGCCCTTATTGTAGCACCCTGCCAGTTTTCAGCTTTTATTGTAGCCCCTTATCAGTTTTCAGTCCTTTTTGCAGCTTTCCATCAATTTTCAACCCTAATTGTAGCCCTCCATCAATTTTCAGCCCGTATTGCAGCCCCCCATCCATTTTGAGTCCTTATTGTTACCCCCTCCCATCTGTTTTAAGCCCTTATTGTGGTCCCCATCAGTTTTCAGCCCTTATTGTAGCCCACCATCAGTATTCAGCCCACATTGCAACTCCCATCAGTTATCAGCCCGTATTGTAGACCTCCATCAATTTTCAGCCCTTATTGCAGACCCCCATCAGTATTCAGACCTTATTGCAGACCCCCATCAGTATTCAGTCCTTATCGCATCCCCCCACCAGTTTTCAGCCCTTATTGTTTCACCTATTAGTTGTCTGCCCTTATTGTAGCCCCCCCCCCAACAGTTTTCAGACCTTATTGTAGCCCCCCATCAGTTTCAGCCATTATTGTAGCCCCCATCAGTTTTGTAGCTTTCCATAAATTTTCATCCCTTTTTGTAGCCCCCCTCCATCTATTTTAAGCCCTTATTGCAGCCCCCATTAGTTTTCAGCCCTTATTGTAGCCCCCATCAGTTTTCAGCCATTATTGTAGCCCCCATTAATATTCAGACATTATTGCAGTCCCCACATCAGTTTCAGCCCTCACTGCAGCCCCCATCAGTTTTTAGCCCTTATTGATGCTCTCCATCAATATTCAGACCTAATTGCAGCCTCCCATCAGTATTCAGCGCATATTGCAGCCCTCTATCAGTTTCTAGGCCTTATAGCAGCCCCCCATCAGTTTTCAGCCCTTATTGTAAGCCCCTATTAGTTTTCAGCACTTTTTGTAGCCCCCTCCATCTATTTTAAGCCCTTACTGCAGTCCCCATTAGTTTTCAGCTCTTATTGAAGCCCCATCAGTTTTCATCCGTTATTGTAGCCCCCATCAGTTTTAAGCCCTTATTGCAGCCCCCATCAGTTATCAGCCCGTATTGTAGCCTTCCATCAATTTTCAGCCCTTATTGCAGACCCCCATCAGTATTCAGCCCTTATTGCAGCCCCAGTGAGTTTTCAGCTCTTATCGCAGCCCCCCACCAGTTTTCAGCCCTTATTGTAGCCGCCCATCAGTTTTCAGCCCTTATTGTTTCACCTATTAGTTTTCAGCCCTTATTGTAGCGCCCCCAACAGTTTTCAGAACTTATTGTAGCCCTCCATCAGTTTTAGCCATTATTGTAGCCCCCATCAGTTTTCAGCCCTTATTGTAGCTTTCCATCAATTTTCAGCCCTTTTTGTAGCCCCCTCCATCTATTTTAAGCCCTTACTGCAGTCCCCATTAGTTTTCAGCCCTTATTGAAGCCCCCTCAGTTTTCATCCGTTCTTGTAGCCCCCATTAGTTTTCAGACCTTATTGTAGCTTACCATCAATTTTCAGCCCTTATTGTAGGGCTGAATTTTAAGCCCTTATTGCAGTTCCCTATCAAATTTCAGCCCTTATTGTTGCCCCCTCCCATCTCTTTTAAGCCCTTATTGCAGTCCCCATCAGTTTTCAGCCCTCATTGCAGCCCCCATCAGTTTTGAACCTTCATTGCAGCCATCATCAGTATTCAGCCCTTATTGCAGTCCACATCAGTTTTCAGCCCTCATTGCAGCCCCATCAGTTTTCAGCCCTAATTGCAGCCCCCATCAGTTTTCAGCCCTTATGGTTGCCCCCTCCCATCTGTTTTAAGCCCTTATTGCAGTCCCCATCAGTTTTCAACCCTTATAGCAGCCCCCCCCATCAGTTTTCAGCCCTTATTGTAAACCCTATTCGTTTTCAGACCTTCTTGTAGCACCACCATAAGTTTTCAGCTTTTATTGTAACCCCCCATCAGTTTAAGCCCTTATTTTCGCCCCCATCAGTTTGCATCCCTCATTGTAGCACCCCATCAGTCTTCGGCCCTTATTGTAGCCCCCATCAGTTTCAGCCATTATTGTAGCCCTTCATCAGTTTTAAGTTCTTATTGTAGCTTTCCATCAATTTTCAGCCCATTTTGTAGCCCCTATCCTCATCTCTTTTAAGCCCTTATTGCAGTCCCCATCAGTTTTCAGCCCTCATTGCAGCCCCAATCAGTTTTCAGCCCTTATTGTTGCCCCCTCCCATCTGTTTTAAGCTCTCATTGCAGTCCCCATCAGTTTTCAGCCCTTATTGTAGCCCTCTATCAGTTTTTCAGCCCCCATCTACTTTTAAACACTTATTGCAGTCCCCATCAGTTTTCAGCCCGTATTGCAGTCCCCCATCTGTTTTAAGCCCTATTGCAGCCCCCTTCAGTTTTCAGCCCTTATTGCAATCCCCATCAATTTTCAGCCCTTATTGTAGCACCCCACCAGTTTTCAGCTTTTATTGTAGCCCCTCATCAGTTTTCAGTCCTTTTTGCAGCTTTCCATCAATTTTCAACCCTTATTGTAGGCCACCATCAATTTTTAGCCCGTATTGCAGCCCCCCATCCATTTTGAGTCCTTATTGTTACCCCCTCCCATCTGTTTTCAGCCCTTATTGTGGTCCCCATCAGTTTTCAGCCCTTATTGTAGACCCTATTAGTTTTCAGCCCTTATTGTAACCCCTTATTAGTTTTCAGCCCTTATTGCAGCCCCCCCATCAGTTTAAGCCCTTATTTTAGCCCCCTTCAGTTTTCAGCCCTTATTGCAGTCCCCTATCACTTTCCAGCCCTTTTTGTAGTCCCCCAACAGTTTTTAGCCGTTATTGATGCCCTCCATCAAAATTCAGACCTAATTGCAGCCTCCCATCAATATTCAGCCCATATTGCAGCCCTCTATCCATTTCCAGGCCTTATAGCAGCCCCCTGTCAGTTTTCAGCCCTTATTGTAGCCCTCCATCAAATTTCAGCCTTTTTGTAGCCCCCCTTTATCTATTTTAAGCCCTTACTGCAGTCCCCATTAGATTTGAGCCCTTATTGTAGCCCCCATCAGTTTTCAGACCCTATTGCAGTCCCTCCATCAGTTTCATCCATTATTATAGCCCCCATCAGTATTTATCCCTTATTGCAGCCCCCATCAGTTTGCATCCCTTATTGTAGCACCCCATCAGTCTTCAGCCCTTATTGTAGCCTCCATCAGTTTCAGCCATTATTGAAGCCCCCCCATCAGTTTTTAGTCCTTATTTTAGCTTTCCATCAATTTTTTGCCCATTTTGAAGCCCCCAACCTCATCTATTTTAAGCCCTTATTGCAGTCCCCATCAGTTTTCAGCCCTCATTGCAGCCCCCATCAGTTTTCAGTCATTATTGTTGCCCCCTACCATCTGTTTTCAGCTCTCATTGCAGTCCCTATCAGTTTTCAACCCTTATTGTAGCCCCCATCAGTTTTCAGCCCTTATTGTTGCCCCCTCCCATCTGTTTTAAGCCCTTATTGCAGTCCTCATCAGATTTCAGCCCTTATTGTAGACCCTATTAGTTTTCAGCCCTTATTGTAGCACCACCATCAGTTTTTTAAGCTTTTATTGTAACCCCCCATTAGTTTTCAGCTCTTATTGCAGTCCCCCCATCAGTTTAAGCCCTTATTGCAGTCCCCATCAGTTTTCAGCCCTTATTGCAGTCCCCTATCACTTTTCAGACCTTTTTGTAGTCCCCCATCAGTTTTTAAGCCCTTATTGTTGCCCTCTATCAATATTAAGACCTAATTGCAGCCTCCCATCGGTATTCAGCCCATTTTAAAGCCCCCATCAGTTTTCAGCCCTTATTGCAACCCCCCATCAGTTTTCAGCCATTATTGCAGCCCCCATCAGTTTTTAGACCTTATTGTAACCCCCTATTAGTTTTCAGCTCTTATTGCAGTCCCCCCATCAGTTTAAGCCCTTATTTTAGCCCCCATAAGTTTTCAGCCCTTATTGCAGTCCCCTATCACTTTTCAGACCTTTTTTTAGTCCCCCATCAGTTTTTAGCCCTTATTGTTGCCCTCGATCAATATTAAGACCTAATTGCAGCCTCCCATCGGTATTCAGCCCATTTTAAAGCCCCCATCAGTTTTCAGCCCTTATTGCAACCCCCCATCAGTTTTCAGCCATTATTGCAGCCCCCATCAGTTTTTAGACCTTATTGTAACCCCCTATTAGTTTTCAGCTCTTATTGCAGTCCCCCCATCAGTTTAAGCCCTTATTTTAGCCCCCATAAGTTTTTCAGCCCTTATTGTAGCCCTCCATCAATTTTCAGCCCTTATTGCAGACCTCATCAGTATTCAGCCCTTGCTGCAGCCACCATCAGTATTCAGCCCTTATTATAGCCCCCCATCAGTTTTCAGCCATTATGGTTGCCCCCTCCTATCTGTTTTAAGCCCTTATTGCAGTTCCCATCACTTTTCAGCCCTTATTGTAGCCCTCCATCAATATTCAGACCTATTTGCAGCCTCCCATCAGTATTCAGCCCTTATTGTAGCCCCCCCATCAGTTTCAGCCATTATTGTAGCCCCCATCAGTTTTTAGCCCTTATTGCAGTCCCCTATCACTTTTCAGTCCTTTTTGCAGTCCCCCATCAGTTTTTAGCCCTTATTGATGCCCTCCATCAGTTTTCAGACCCTATTGCAGTCCCTCCATCAGTTTCATCCATTATTATAGCCCCCATCAGTATTTATCCCTTAGTACAGCCCCCATCAGTTTGCATCCCTTATTGTAGCACCCCATCAGTCTTCAGCCCTTATTGTAGCCTCCATCAGTTTCAGCCATTATTGAAGCCCCCCCCCATCAGTTTTTAGTCCTTATTTTAGCTTTCCATCAATTTTTAGCCCATTTTGTAGCCCCCAACCTCATCTCTTTTAAGCCCTTATTGCAGTTCCCATCAGTTTTCAGCCCTTATTGCAGCCCCCATCAGTTTTCAGTCCTTATTGTTGCCCCCTCCCATCTGTTTTCAGCTCTCATTGCAGTCCCTATCAGTTTTCAACCCTTATTGTAGCCCCCATCAGTTTTCACCTTATTGTAGCCCTCCATCAATTTTCAGCCCTTATTGCAGACCTCATCAGTATTCAGCCCTTGCTGCAGCCACCATCAGTATTCAGCCCTTATTATAGCCCCCCATCAGTTTTCAGCCATTATGGTTGCCCCCTCCTACCTGTTTTAAGCCCTTATTGCAGTCCCCATCAGTTCTCAGCCCTTATTGTAGCCCTCCATCAATTTTCAGCCCTTATTGCAGACCTCATCAGTATTCAGCCCTTGCTGCAGCCACCATCAGTATTCAGCCCTTATTATAGCCCCCCATCAGTTTTCAGCCATTATGGTTGCCCCCTCCTACCTGTTTTAAGCCCTTATTGCAGTCCCCATCAGTTCTCAGCCCTTATTGTAGCCCTCCATCAATTTTCAGCCCTTATTGCAGACCTCATCAGTATTCAGCCCTTGCTGCAGCCACCATCAGTATTCAGCCCTTATTATAGCCCCCCATCAGTTTTCAGCCATTATGGTTGCCCCCTCCTACCTGTTTTAAGCCCTTATTGCAGTCCCCATCAGTTCTCAGCCCTTATTGTAGCCCTCCATCAATTTTCAGCCCTTATTGCAGACCTCATCAGTATTCAGCCCTTGCTGCAGCCACCATCAGTATTCAGCCCTTATTATAGCCCCCCATCAGTTTTCAGCCATTATGGTTGCCCCCTCCTACCTGTTTTAAGCCCTTATTGCAGTCCCCATCAGTTCTCAGCCCTTATTGTAGCCCTCCATCAATTTTCAGCCCTTATTGCAGACCTCATCAGTATTCAGCCCTTGCTGCAGCCACCATCAGTATTCAGCCCTTATTATAGCCCCCCATCAGTTTTCAGCCATTATGGTTGCCCCCTCCTACCTGTTTTAAGCCCTTATTGCAGTCCCCATCAGTTCTCAGCCCTTATTGTAGCCCTCCATCAATATTCAGACCTATTTGCAGCCTCCCATCAGTATTCAGCCCTTATTGTAGCCCCCATCAGTTTTTAGCCCTTATTGCAGTCCCCTATCACTTTTCAGTGCTTTTTGCAGTCCCCCATCAGTTTTCAGCCCTTGCTGATGCCCTCCATCAATACACAGACCTAATTGCAGCCTCCCATCAGTATTCAGCCCATATTGCAGCCTTCTATCAGTTTTTAGGCCTTATAGCAGCCCCCATCATTTTTCAGCCCTTATTGTAACCCCCTATTAGTTTTCAGCCCTTTTTGCAGTCCTTATCAGTTTTCAGCCCTTATTGTAGCCCTCCATCAAATTTCAGCACTTTTTGCAGCCCCCCTCCATCTATTTTAAGCCCTTACTGCAGTCCCCATTAGTTTCCAGCCCTTATTGAAGCCCCCATCAGTTTTTAATCCGTTATTGTAGCCCCCATTAGTTTTCAGACCTTATTGTAGCTTACCATCAATTTTCAGCCCTTATTGTAGCCTCTCCCATCTATTTAAGCCCTTATTGCAGTTCCCTATCATTTTTTAGCCTTTATTGTTGCCCCCTCCCATCTGTTTTAAGCCCTTATTGCAGTTTGCATCAGTTCTCAGCCCTTATTGTAGCCTACCATCAGTTTGCATCCCTTAATGTAGCCCCCCCATTTCAGCCCCTATTGCAGTCCCTCAATCAGTTTCATCCCTTATTGTAGCCCCCATCAGTATTCATCCCTTATTGCAGCCCCCATCAGTTTGCATCCCTTATTGTAGAACCCAATCAGTCTTCAGCCCTTATTGTAGCCCCCATCAGTTTCAGCCATTATTGTATCCCTTCATCAGTTTTAAGTCGTTATTGTAGCTTTCCATCATTTTCAGCCCATTTTGTAGCCTCCACCCCCATCACTTTTAAGCCCTTATTGCAGTCCCCATCAGTTTTCAGCCCTCATTGCAGCCCCCATCAGTTTTCAACCCTTATGGCAGCCCCTCATCAGTTTTCAGTCCTTATTGTAGACCCTATTAGTTTTCAGCCCTTATTGTAGCACCACCATCAGTTTTCAGCTTTTATTGTAACCCCCCCATTAATTTTCAGACCTTATTGCAGTCCCCCCATCAGTTTAAGCCATTATTTTAGTCCCCATCAGTTTAGCCCTTTTTGTAGTCCCCCATCAATTTTTTGCCCTTATTGTTGCCCTCCATTAATATTAAGACCTGATTGCAGCCTCCCATCAGTATTCAGCCCATTTTGCAGCCCTCCGTCAGTTTTGAGCCCTTATTGCAACCCCCCATCAGTTTTCAGCCCTTATTACAGCCCCCCATCAGTATTCAGCCCATATTGCAGCCCTCTATAAGTTTTTAGGCCTTATAGCAGACCCAATCAGTTCCCAGCCCTTATTGTAACCCCCTATTAGTTGTCAGCCCTTTTTGCAGTCCTTATCAGTTTTCAGCCTTTATTGTAGCCTCCATTAGTTTTAAGACCTTATTGTAGTTCCCTATTATTATATAGGCCTTATTGTTGCCCCCTCACATCTGTTTTAAGCCCTTCTTGCAGTTCCCATAAGTTTTCAGCCCTTATTGTAGCCATCCATCAATATTCAGACCTATTTGCAACCTCCCATCAGTATTCAGCCCATATTGCAGCCCCCCATCAGTTTTCAGCCCTTATTGCAGCCACCTATCAGTTTTCAGCCCTTATTGCAGTCCTCATCAGTTTTGAGCCCTTATTGTAGCCCTCCATCAATGTTCAGCCCTTATTGCAGACCCCTTCAGTATTCAGCCCTTATTGCAGGCCCCAATCAGTTTGCAGCCCTTATTGTAGCCCTCCATCAATTTTTAGACCTAATTGCAGCCTCCCATCAGTATTCAGCCCATATTGCAGCCCCCCATCAGTTTTCAGCCCTTATTGCAGCCCCCTATCAATTTTCAGCCCTGTTTGTAGCCCGCCCTCAGTTTTCAGCCCTTATTGTAGCCCCATATTAGTTTTCAGCCCTTATTGCAGTCCCCATTAGTTTTAAGCCCTTATTGTAGCCCTCCATCAGTATTCAGCCCTTATTGTAGCCCCCCATAAGTTTTCATCCCTTATTTTTGCCCTAATGAGTTTCCAGCTCTTATTGCAGCCCCCCACCAGTTATTAGCCCTAATTGTAGCTTTCCATCAATTTTCAGCCCTTTTTGTAGCCCCCCTCCACATCTATTTTAAGCCCTTCTTGCAGCTCCCATTACTTTACAGACCTTATTTTAGCCCCCATCAGTTTTTAGCCCTTATTGCAGTCCCCTATCACTTTTCAGTCCTTTTTGCAGTCCCCCATCAGTTTTCAGCCCTTATTGATACCCTCCATCAATATTCAGACCTAATTGCAGCCTCCCATCAGTACTCAGCCCATATTGCAGCCCTCTATCAGTTTTTAGGCCTTATAGCAGACCCCATCAGTTTTCAGCCCTTATTGTAACCCCCTATTAGTTTTCAGCCCTTTTTGCAATCCTTATCAGTTTTCAGCCCTTATTGTAGACCACATCAGTATTCAGCCCTTGCTGCAGCCGCCATTAGTTTTCAGACCTTATTGCAGCCCCCCATCAGTATTCAGCCCTTATTGTAGCCCTCTATCAATTTTCAGCCCTTATTGCAGATCCCATCAGTATTCAGCCCTTATTGCAGGCCCCATCAGTTTTCAGCCCTTATTGTAGCCCTCCATCAATTTTCAGCCCTTATTGCAGCCTCCATCAGTATTCATCCCTTATTGCAGTCCCCATCAGTTTTGAGCCCTTATTGCAGGCTCCCATCAGTATTCAGCCAATATTGCAGCCCCCCATCAGTTTTTAGCCCTTATTGTTTTACCTATTAGCTTTCATCCCTTATTGTAGCCCCCCAACAGTTTTCTGCCCTTATTGTAGCCCCCCCATCAGTTTCAGCCATCATTGTAGCCCCCATCAGTTTTGAACCTTTATTGTAGCCCTCCATCAATTTTCAGACCTATTTGCAGCCTCCCATCAGTATTCAACCCTTATTGTAGCCGTCCATCAGTTTCAGCCATTATTGTAGCTTTCCATCAATTTTCAGCCCTTTTTGTAGCCCACATTAGTTTTCAGCCCTTATTGTAGCCCCCATCAGTTTTCAGCCGTTATTGTAGCCTCCATTAGTTTTCAGACCTTATTGTAGCTTACCATCAATTTTCAGCCCTTATTGTAGCCTCCCCTATTTATTTTAAGCCCTTATTGCAGTTCCGCATCAGTTTTCAGCCCTTACTGTAGCTGTCTTTAGTTTCAGCCATCATTGTTGCCCCCCATCAGATTCAGCGATTATAGTATCCCCTCATAAGTTTTCAGCCCTTGTTATAGCTTTCCATCAATATTCATCCCTTTTTGTAGCCCCCACATCTATTTTAAGTCCTTATTGCAGCCCCCATCAGTTTTTAGCCCGCCCTCCATCAGTTTTCAGCCCTTATTGTAGCCCCATCAGATTTCAGCCCTTATTGTTGCCCCCTCCCATCTCTTTTAAGCCCTTACTTCAGCCTCCCATCAGTATTCAGCACATATTGCAACCCTTTCATCAGTTTTAAGCCCTTATTGTAGCCCCCCATCAGTTTTCAACCCTTATTGTAGCCCCCTATTAGTTTTCAGCAACCCCATCAGTTTGAAGCCCACATTGCAGTCCCCTATCAGTTTTCAGCGCTTATTGCAGTCCCCCTTCAGTTTTCAGCCATTATTATAGCCCCCATCAGTTTTCAGCTCTAATTGTAGGTTTCCATCAATTTTCAGCACTTAATCCGTTTCAGCCATTATTGTAGCCCCAATCAGTTTTCAACCCTTATTTTAGCTTTCCATCAATTTTCAGCCCTTATTGTAGCCCCCATATATTTTAAGCCCTTATTGCAGTCCCCATCAGTTTTCAGCCCTTATTGTGGCCCTCCATCAATTTTCAGCCCTTATTGCAGCCCCCATCAGTTTTTAGCCCTTATTGTAGTCCCCCATCAATTTTCAGCCCTTATTGTTGCCCCCTCCATCTATTTTAAGCCCTTATTGTAGTCCCCTATCATTTTTAAGCCATAATGGTTGACCCCTCCCATCTGTTTTAAGCCCTTATTGCTGTGCCCATCAGTTTCAGCCCTTATTGTAGCCCACTCTCATTTGTTTTAAGACCTCATTGCAGCCTCCCATTAGTATTCAGCCCACATTGCATCCACCCATCAGTTTTCATCCCTTTTTTGTAGCC
>WWET01006790.1:0-10664 GCA_011038615.1 Limnodynastes dumerilii | reverse complement strand
ACTACAAAGACTCCTTGAAAATATTTGACATATATTAACACTTTATTAAAATATCAAACACATAAAAAATATATGTATAAAAATTGGCTAAATAGAAGCTAACCACATTAAACTCCACTATTAAGAATAAATAGTCTCCAAAAACCAAAACCTAGAGAGGTAATGTTGGTGCAGGGTACCCTGATAACTGATGTGATCAAATTGGTATGTCCACTGTAGTAGATATTTACTCACGATAAGTGATCTCAATGAAGGCTGGAGGTGCCAACTGCTGGCAAATAGGGTGGTCTCGACAGGTGGCTCCGTTAGCTGAACGTGACAGCTGGTAAAAGTGAATAAAAACCACGTAGGTTGACTCATGGTTTTTGGCTGGAATTGGCAAGGGACTTCACATATTCCAACTTGCAGGGTGAAAAAATCAGACCAATATAAGGGAAACTCAAGGCCAGGCAGATAAAGTCCCAGTTGGAAATACGTCGGCGTCCCGTTGATGGTGCAAATGGTCGTCCAGCAAACACAGAGTCACCGAGAAGCTTTGACGGAGCCGGCTTTAAGATGTTAAATGGAGCCTGATCAGCCGGAAGATACACTCGTCCAGCAGCCGCAGAGTCACCAGAACAGCTTAGACGGAGCCGGCTTTTGGGATATGAACAAAGCCTGACCAGCCAGGAAACACACTTGTGTAAAAAGAACCAGGATGCCACTGGTAAGTTGGTGCTGAGAGAATATGGAGACGTGGAGCGGTAAGCGTGTGGTTAGCAGACCCTTACGCGTTTCATCGCTCTGCGGCAATTTCTTCAGAAGAAATTTTGTTCATATCCCGAAAGCCGGCTCCGTCTAAGCTGTTCTGGTGACTCTGCGGCTGCTGGACGAGTGTGTCTTCCGGCTGATTAGGCTCCATTTAACATCTTAAAGCCGGCTCCGTCAAAGCTTCTCGGTGACTCTGTGTTTGTTGGACGACTATTTACACCATCAACGGGACGCCGACGTATTTCCAACTGGGACTTTACCTGCTTGGCCTCGAGTTTCCCATATATTGGTCTGATTTTTCCACCCTGCAAGTTGGAATATGTGAAGTCCCTTGCCAATTACATCCAAAAACCGTGAGTCAACCTACGTGTATTCACTTTTACCAGCTGCTAACGGAGCCACCTGTCGAGACCACCCCATTTGCCAGCAGTTGGCATCTCCAGCCTTCATTGAGATCACTTATCGTGAGTAAATATCTACTACAGTGGACATTCATTATTTTGATCACATCAGTAATCAGGGTACCCTGCACCAATATCACCTCTTTAGGTTTCGTTCATTGGAGACTCTATTTACAATAGTGGAGTTTCATGTGGTTAGCATCTATTTAGCCAATTTTTATATATATATATTTTATGTGTTTTATATTTTAATAAAGTGTTAATATATATCAAATATTTTCAAGGAGTCTTTGTAGTTTATATACTTTTGGCGCTATCCCACATTTTTTTCCTTTGTTATCTCCTTGATGGGCTCCAGACCCGTTGTGGAACAGCAGCCTTAACGTATACTATTTCAATATTATTTTTTATTTATTTATTTTCCATTTTTTATTTTCTTTATACGTGCTCACCTCATTATACATTTTTAGTCGTGATTTTAGGCGCAGTGCAGTGCAGTCCACATCAGTTTTCAGCCTTTATTGTAGCCCTCCATCAATTTTTAGCCCTTATTGCAGCTCCCCATAAGTATTCTTAATGCAGCCATTCAGCCCTTATTGCAGTCCACATCAGTTTTCAGCCTTTATTGTAGCCCTCCATCAATTTTTAGCCCTTATTGCAGCTCCCCATAAGTATTCAGCCCTTAATGCAGCCCTCATCAGTTTTCAGGCCTTATTGCAGCCCCCAATCAGTTTTCAGCCCTTATTGTAGCCCCCCATCAGATTTCAGCCCTTATTGTTGCCCCCTCCCATCTCTTTTAAGCCCTTACTTCAGCCTCCCATCAGTATTCAGCACATATTGCAACCCTTTCATCAGTTTTAAGCCCTTATTGTAGCCCCCCATCAGTTTTCAACCCTTATTGTAGCCCCCTATTAGTTTTCAGCAACCCCATCAGTTTGAAGCCCTTATTGTAGCCCCCCATTAATTGTTATCCCTTATTACAGTCAGTACCCTTATTTTAACCCCTCATCAGTTGTCAGCCCTTATTGTAGCCCTCCATCAGTTTTCAGCCCTTTTTGTAGCCACCTTTAGTTTTCAGCCCTTATTTCTGTCAACCCCCCCATCAGTTATCAGCCCTTATTGCGGTCCCCCATCAGTTTTCAGCCCTTATTGTAGCCCCCTATCAGTTTCAGCCCTTATTGTTGCCCACTCTTATCTGTTTTAAGACCTAATTGCAGCCTCCCATTAGTATTCAGCCCATACTGCAGTCACCCATTAGTTTTCATCCCTTTTTGTAGCCCCCTATTAGTTTTCAGACCTTATTGCAGACCACATCAGTTTTCAGCCCTTATTGATGCCTTCCATCAATATTCAGACCTAATTGCAGCCTCCCATCAGTATTCAACCCATATTTCATCCCCTTCAGTTTTCAGCCCTTATTGTAGCCCCCTATCAGTTTTCAGCCCTGTTTTTAGCCTGCGCTCAGTTTTCAGCCCTTATTGCGTACCCCCAATCAGTTTTAAGCCTCTATTGCTGTCCCCCCATCAGTTGCAGCTCTTATTTTAGCCCTCATAATTTTTCAGCCCTTATTGCAGTCCCCTATCACTTTTAAGCCCTGTTTGCAGTCCCACATCAGTTTTTAGCCCTTATTGCAGCCCCAAACAGTTTTCAGCCCTTATTGTAACCCCCCATCAGTATTCAGCCCTTATTGCAGACCCCATCAGTTTTCAGCCCTTATTGCAGTCCCCCATCAATTTTCAGCCATTATTGTAGACCCCATCAGTTTCCAGTCCTTATTGTAGCTTTCCATCAATTTTTAGCCCTAATCCATTTCAGCCATTATTATAGCCCCAATCAGTTTTCAGCCCCTATTGTAGATTTCCATTAATTTTTATCCCTTATTTTAAGCCCTTATTGCAGTCCCCATCAGTATTCAGCCCATATTGCAGCCCCCATCAGTTTTCAGCCGTTATTGTAGCCCCCATTAGTTTTTACACCTTATTGCATTTTCCCCATCAGTTTTAGCCCTTATTTTAACCCCCATCAGTTTTCAGCCCTTATTGCAGTCCCCTATCACTTTTCAGCCCTTTTTGCAGTTCCACATCAGTTTTTAGCCCTTATTGTTGCCCTCCATCAATATTAAGACCTAGTTGCAGCCTCCCATCAGTATTCAGCCCATATTGCAACCCCCCATCAGTATTCAGCCCTTATTGCAGCCTCCCATCAGTATTCAGCCCTTATTGCAGCCCCCATAGCTTACCATCAATTTTCAGCCCTTAATCCGTTTCAGCCATTATTGTAGCCCCCATCGGTTTTCAGCCCTTATTGTTGCCCACTCTCATCTGTTTTAAGACCTCATTGCAGCCTCCCATCAGTATTCAGCCCATATTGCAGCCACCCATCAGTTTTCATCCCTTCTGTAGCCCCCTATTAGTTTTCAGCCCTTATTGCAGTCCACATTAGTTTTCAGCCTTTATTGTAGCCCATCATCAATTTTCAGCCCTTATTTCAGCTCCCCATAAGTATTCAGCCATTAATGCAGCCCCATCAGTTTTCAGGCCTTATTGCGTCCCCCCATCAGTTTTCAGCCCTTATTGTAGCCCCCATCAGATTTCAGCCCTTATTGGTGGCCCCCCATCTGTTTAAGCCCTTACTTCAGCCTCCCATCAGTATTCAGCACATATTGCAGCCTCCCATCAGTTATCAGAACTTATTGCAGCCCCCACCATCAGTTTTCAGAACTTATTGCAGCCCCCCATCAATTTTTAACCCTTATTGTAGCACCCTATTAGTTTTCAGCCACCCCATTAGTTTTCAGCCCTTATTGTAGACCCCCATTAATTTTCAGCCTTTATTACAATCCACCCATCAGTTTCAGCCCTTTTTTTAGCCCCTCATCAGTTTTCAGCCCTTATTGTAGCCCCCTTATCAGTTTTCAGCCCTTATTGTAGCCCTCCATCAGTTTTCAGCCCTTATTGTAGCCCTCCATCAATTTTCAGCCCTTATTGTAGCACACCATCACTTTTTAGCCCTTATTGCAGCTCCCCTTAAGTATTCAGCCCTTATTGTAGCCCCCGTGCGTTTTCAGGCCTTATTGTTGCCCACTCCCATCTGTTTTAAGACCTTATTGCAGCCTCTCATCAGTATTCAGCCCATATTGCAGCCACCCATCAGTTTTCATCCATTTTTGTAGCCCCCCCATCAGTTGTCAGCTCTTATTGTAGCCCCCTATTAGTTTTCAGCCATTATTGCAGTCCACATCAGTTTTTAGCCCTTATTGTAGCCCTCCATCAATATTCAGCCCTTATTGCAGCTCCCCATAAGTATTCAGCCGTTAATGCAGCCCCCATCAGTTTTCAGCCCTTATTGCAGCCACCCATCAGTTTTCATCCCTTTTTGTAGCCCCCTCCCATCAGTTTTCAGCTCTTATTGTAGCCCCCTATTAGTTTTCAGCCCTTATTGCAATCCACGTTAGTTTTCAGCCCTTATTGTAGCCCTCCATCAATATTCAGCCCCTATTGCAGCCCCCATCAGTTTTCAGCCCTTATTGTAGCCCCCCATCAGATTTTTAGCCCTTATTGTTGCCCCCTCCCATCTGTTTTAAGCCCTTATTTCAGCCTCCTATCAGTATTCAGCCCATATTGCAGCCCCCCCATCAGTTATCAGAACTTATTGCAGCCCCTTCATCAGTTTTCAACCCCTATAGTAGCCCCCTATTAGTTTTCAGCAACCCCATCAGTTTTCAGCCTTTATTGCAGCCCCCCATTAATTTTTATCCCTTATTGCAGTCCCCCCATCAGTTTCAGCCCTTATTTTAGCCCCTCTTCAGTTTTCAGATCTTATTTTAGCCCTTCATCAGTTTTCAGCCCTTTTTGGTAGCACACCATCACCTTTCACCCCTTTTTGTAGCCCCCTTTGGTTTTCATCCCTTATTTCTGTCAACCCCCCATCAGTTATCAGCCCTAATTGCAGTCCCCTATGAGTTTTCAGCCCTTATTGTAGCCCCCTTATCAGTTTTTAGCCCTTATTGTAGCCCTCCATCAGTTTTCAGCCCTTATTGTAGCCCTCCATCAATTTTCAGCCCTTATTGTAGCACACCATCACTTTTCAGCCCCTACTGCTGTCCCTATCAGTTTTAAGCCCTTATTGCAGCCCCCCATCAGTTTCCAGCCCTTATTGTAGCCCCCCATCAGTTTTCAAACCCTTATTGTCACCCACTCCCATCTGTTTTAAGACCTTATTGCAGCCTCCCATCAGTATTCAGCCTATTTTGCAGCCACCAATCAGTTTTCAGCCCTTTTTGTAGCCCGCCATCAGTTTTCAGCTCTTAATGTAGCCCCTTATTAGTTTTCAGCCCTTACTGCAGTCCACATCAGTTATTAGCCCTTATTGTAGCCCTCAATCAATTTTCAGCCCTTATTGCAGCTCCCCATAAGTATTCAGCCTTTATTGCAGCCCTCCATCAGTTTTCAGCCCTTTTTGTAGCACACCGTCACTTTTCAGCCCTTTTTGTAGCCCCCTTTAGTTTTCAGTCCTTATTTCTGTAAACCCCCTATCAGTTATCAGCCCTTATTGCAGTCCCCTATCAGCTGTCAGCCCTTATTGTTGCTCACTCTCATCTGTTTTAAGACCTTATTGCAGCCTTCTATCAGTATTAAGCCAGCCACCCCATTAGTTTTCAGCCTTTATTGCAATCCCCCCATCAGTTTCAGCCCTTATTTTAGCCCCTCATCAGTTTTCAGCCCCTATTGTTACCCCCTCATCAGTTTTCAGCCCTTATTGTAGCTCTCCATCAGTTTTCAGCCCTTATTGTAGCACACCATCACTTTTCAGCCCTTACTGCTGCCCCCATCAGTTATCAGCCCTTTTGCAGCCCCCATCAGTTTGCAGCCCTTATTGTTGCCCACTCCCATCTGTTTTAAGACCTTATAGCAGCCTCCCATCAGTATTCAGCCCATACTGCAGCCACCCATCAGTTTTCATCCCTTTTTGTAGCCCCTCATCTGTTTTCAGCTTTTATTGTAGCCCCTGGTTAGTTTTCAGCCCTTATTGTTGCCCTCCATCTATTTTCAGCCCTTATTGCAGCTCCACGTAAGTATTCAGCCCTTATTGTAGCCCCCCATCAAATTTCAGCCCTTATTGTTGTTGCCCCCTCCCATCTGTTTTAAGTCTTTCTTTCAGCCTCCCATCAGTACTCAGCCCGTATTTCAGCTCCCCCATCAATTTTTAGAACTTATTGCAGACCTCCCATCAGTTTTAAGCCCTTATTGTAGACCACTATTAGTTTTTAGCCATCCCATACATTTTAAATTTTCAGCCCTTATTGTTGCCCATTCTCATCTGTTTTAAGACCTTATTGCAGCATCCCATCAGTATTAAGCCCATATTGATGCCACCCATCAGCTTTCATCCCCTTTTTTGCTCCCCCCCATCAGTTTTCAGCTATTATTGTAGCCCCCTATTAGTTTTAAGCCCTTATTGTAGCCCCTCATTAATTTTTATCCCTTATTGCAGCCCTCATCAGTTTTCAGCCCTTATTTCAGCCTCCCATCAGTATTCAGCCCATATTGCAGCCCCCTCCCATCAGTTTTCAAAACTTATTGCAGCCCCCTCATCAGTTTTAAGCCCCTATTGCAGCCCCCCATCAGTTTCCAGCCCTTATTGTAGCCCCCCATCAGTTTTCAAACCCTTATTGTTACCCACTCCCATCTGTTTTAAGACCTTATTGCAGCGTTTGTAGCCTGCCCTCAGTTTTCAGTCCTTATTGTAACCCCCTATTAGTTTTCAGCCCGTATTGCAATCACCATCAGTTTTGAGCCCTAATTGTAGCCCTCCGTCAATTTTTAGCCCTTATTGCAGGCCCCATCAGTATTCATCCCTTATTGCAGGCCCCATCAGTTTTCAGCCCTTATTGTAGCCCTCCATCAATATTCAGCCCTTATTGCAGCTACCCATAAGTATTTAGCCCTTAATGCAGCCCCCATCAGTTTACAGCCCTTATTGCAGCCCCCCATCAGTTTTCAGCCCTTATTGCAGTCCCCTATCAGTTTGCAGTCCTGTTTGTAGCCTGCCCTCAGTTTTCAGTCCTTATTGTAACCCCCTATTAGTTTTCAGCCCGTATTGCAATCACCATCAGTTTTGAGCCCTAATTGTAGCCCTCCGTCAATTTTTAGCCCTTATTGCAGGCCCCATCAGTATTCATCCCTTATTGCAGGCCCCATCAGTTTTCAGCCCTTATTGTAGCCCTCCATTAATTTTCAGCCCTTATTGCAGCCCCCATCAGTATTTAGCCCTTATTGCAGTCCCCATCAGTTTTGATCCCTTATTGTAGGCCTCCATCAATTTTTAGCCCTTATTGCAGACCCCTTCAGTATTCAGCCCTTATTTTAGCCCTCAATCAATTTTCAGACCTAATTGCTGCCTCCCATCAGTATTCAGCGCATATTGCATCCCTCCATAAGTTTTGAGCCCTTATTGTAGCCCCCAATCTGTTTTCAGCCCTTATTGTAGCCCCCTATTAGTTTTCAGCCCTCACTGTAGCCCTGCATTAATTTTTAGCCTTTATTGCAATCCCCCCATCAGTTTCAGACCTTATTTTAGCCCCTCATCAGTTTTCAGTCCTTATTGCAGCCCCCCTATCAGTTTTCAGCCCTTATTGTAGCTCTCCTTCAGTTTTCAACCCTTATTGTAGCACACCATAATTTTTCAGCCCTTACTGCTGCCCTCATCAGTTTTCAGCCCTTTCCGCAGCCTCCCATCACTTTTCAGCCCTTATTGTTGCCCACTCCCATCTGTTTTAATCCCTTATTTCAGCCTCTCATCAGTATTCAGCCCTTATTGCAGCCCCCCATCAGTTTTAAGCCCTTATTGCAGCCCCACTTCAGTTCAGCCATTTTTGTTGCCCCCCAACAGTTTTCAGCCATTATTGTAGCTTTCCATCAATTTTCTGCCCTTTTTATAGCCCCCCCCCATATATTTTAAGCCCTTACTACAGCCCCCCATCAGTTTTCAGCCCTTATTATTGCCCACTCCCATCTGTTTTAAGACCTTATTGCAGCCTCCATTCAGTATTCAGCCCATATTGCAGCCACCCATCACTTTTTATCACTTTTTGTAGCCCCAATCTGTTTTCAGCTCTTATTGTAGCCCCCTATTAGTTTTCAGCCCTTATTGTAGTCCACATCAGTTCCAGCCCTTATTTTAGCCCATCATAATTTTCAGCCCTTATTGCAGCCCCCCTATCAGTTTTCAGCCCTTATTGTAGCCTCCCATCCATTTTCAGCCCTTATTGTTGCCCCCTCCCATCTGTTTTAAGCCCTTATTTCAGCCTCGCATCAGTATTCAGTCCATATTGCTGCCCCCTCATCAATTTTTAGAACTTATTGCAGCCCTTTCATCAGTTTTAAGCCCTTATTGTAACCCCCCATCAGTTTTCAGCCCTTATTGCAGACCCCTATTAGTTTTCAGCCACCCCATCAGTTTTCAGCCCTTATTGTTGCCCATTCCCATCTGTTTTAAGACCTTATTGCTGCCTTCCATCAGTATTCAGCCCATATTGCAGTCACCCATCAGTTTTAAGCCCTTTTTGTAGCTTCCCATCAGTTTCAGCCATTTGTGTTGCCCCCCATCAGTTTTCAGCCATTATTGTAGCTTTCCATCAATTATCTACCCTTTATGTTAGCCCTCCCCATATATTTTAAGCCCTTACTGCAGCCCCCATCAGTTTTCAGCCCTTATTGCAGCCCCCCATAAGTTTTCAGCCCTTTTTGTAGCCCCCCATTAGTTTTCAGCCCTTACTGTTGCCCACTCCCATCTGTTTTAAGCCCTTATTTCAGCCACCCATCAGTATTCAGCCCATATTGCAGCCACCCATCAGTTTTCAGCCCTTTTTGTACCCCTCCCCCCATCAGTTTCAGCCCTTTTTGTACCCCTCCCCCCATCAGTTTTCAGTCATCATTGTAGCTTTCCATCAATTATCTTCCCTTTATTTTAGCCCTCCCCATATATTTTAAGCCCTTACTGCAGCCCCCATCAGTTTTTAGCCCTTATTGCAGCCACCCCCGGTTTTCAGCTTTTATTGTAGCCCCCTTCAGTTTTCAGCCCTTATTGTTGCCCCCTCCCATCTGTTTTAAGACATTATTGCAGCCTCTCATCAGTATTCAGCCCATATTGCAGCCACCCATCAGTTTTCAGCCCTTATTGTTGCCCCCTCCCATCTGTTTTAAGATATTATTGCAGCCTCTAATCAGTATTCAGCCCTTATTGTAGCCCCCATCACATTTCAGCCCTTATTGTTGCCCACTCCCATCTGTTTTAAGACATTATTGCAACCTCTCATTAGTATTCAGCCCAAATTGCAGCCACCTATCTGTTTTCAGGCCTTATTGTTGCCCACTTCCATCTGTTTTAAGCCCTTATTGCAGCCTCCCATCAGTATTCAGCCCTTATTGCAGCCTCCCATCAGTATTCAGCCCTTATTGCAGCCCCCATAGCTTACCATCAATTTTCAGCCCTTAATCCGTTTCAGCCATTATTGTAGCCCCCATCGGTTTTCAGCCCTTATTGTTGCCCACTCTCATCTGTTTTAAGACCTCATTGCAGTCTCCCATCAGTAGGTAGCCTTCAGCTGGCGTAAGGAAGGGGCCATACGCCCGCACAGGGGGAGTGCCAGGGGGAGTCAGCGATGTAACGCAGCTCTGGATCAGGCCCTCAGCCCTTAATGCAGCCCCCATCAGTTTTCAGGCCTTATTGCAGCCCCCCATCAGTTTTTAGCCCTTATTGTAGCCCCCCATTAGATTTCAGCCCTTATTGTTGCCCCCTCCCATCTGTTTTAAGCCCTTACTTCAGCCTCCCATCAGTATTCAGCACAAATTGCAGCCCCTCATCAGATATGAGAACTTATTGCAGCCCCTTCATCAGTTTTAAGCCCTTATTGTAGCCCCCCATCAGTTTTCAACCCTTATTGTAGCCCCCTGTTAGTATTAAGCAACCCCATCAGTTTTCAGCCTTTATTGCAGCCCCCCCATTAATTATTATCCCTTATTGCAGCCCCCATCAGTTTCAGCCCCTATTATAGCCCTCCATCAGTTTTCAGCCCTTTTTGTAGCACACCATCACCTTTCAGCCCTTTTTGTAGCCCCCTTTAGTTTTCATCCCTTATTTCTTTCAACCCCCCCCCCATCAGTTTTCAGCCCTTATTGTAGCCCCCCATCAGTTTTCAGACCTTATTGCAGCCACTCATCAGTTTTCATCCTTTTTGTAGCCCCCATCAGTTTTCAGCTCTTATTGTAGCCCCCTATCAGTTTTCAGCCCTTATTGCAGTCCACATCAGTTTTCAGCCCTTATTGTAGCCTTCCATCAATATTCAGCCCTTATTGCAGCTACCCATAAGTATCCAGCCCTTAATGCAGCCCCCATCAGTTTTGAGCCCTTATTGCAGCTCCCCATCAGTTTTTAGCCCTTATTGTAGCCCAGCATCCCATTTCAGCCCTTATTGTTGCCCTCTCCCATCTGTTTTAAGCCCTTATTTCAGCC
>WWET01006789.1:0-10668 GCA_011038615.1 Limnodynastes dumerilii | reverse complement strand
ATCAAATCAAGCCCCGCCCCCTCCCTATGAAACCCGGAAAGGGGCAATTTGTATAAATTGCGTCGTTAAGCCCCTTTCCGCTGCATGTATCTCTGGCTTCCCTCTGGGATCTCCGGGAGGGAAGCTTTTAAAAGTACCCTCCCCTCCCTATGAAACCCGGAAAGGGGCAATTTGTATAAATTGCGTCGTTAAGCCCCTTTCCGCTGCATGTATCTATGGCTTCGGGATCTCCGCTGATGATGCAATTTGCGTCATCAAGCCCCGCCCCCTCCCTATGAAACCCGGAAAGGGGCAATTTGTATAAATTGCGTCGTTAAGCCCCTTTCCGCTGCATGTATCTATGGCTTCCCTCTGGGATCTCCGGGAGGGAAGCTTTTAAAAGTCGGCAACCCTGACATAATAATTATGGGGAAAGCTTTGACAAACAAGTCTGGATGACAGTAACCAGGGCTTGTCCCACTTCCCAGCGACACCTCTTGGTTACCCAGAGCAGGATCACTTACTGCTATCACCCACTTACCAGGGCACAATGAGGGAGGAGGTCACATGGTGCTGACACTTACCAGGACCCAGTTATAAGCTCCTGTTTAGGGGAGAGAATAAATGCCCCACAAGTCACAGATGTCCACTTACCAGGGTATCGATGACACCCACTTTCTGCCTAGTGTACATATTACAGTACTGGTACCCCCTTAGCCAGGGGCCCAGCATCTCCTGTTCATTGCCTAGGGGAATAAGGTTAGTAGTACACAAAGCATAAGTGAGGGTCTGATCTTAAGCCCTCTGTGTCCCTGGTGGTGTGGATGGAAGCCACCTCTATTGCCATTACTAGTATATTACCCAGAGGTCAAATAGCTTTATTGCATGCCTTTGAGTGATTGGCTGAAAAAGGTTCTGCAGCTCCGATGCCAGGGGCAGAGCAAATGACATAGGGACTCCTGATTGGTCCATCACCGCTGGCCATGATTCTTCAAGCCCCTCCCATCCTTCGTAATGTTCAGAGCTTGAGGCAGTGATTTGCCTTAAATCACTGCCTCAAGCCCAGATCTGGCAGCAATGCCCAAAATTTGTGAGCCTCTCTGAAGATCCAGGAGAGTCAGAAACGATGCAATAATATAAAGCGTGTGAGGAAGGTTATCATTCATTTCACAGGATCTAAATCCTCCCCCAGACAGCACTGAATAGGCCTTGATACTGACCTCTGTGCGATCATGAATACACTTTCACTGGGCATATAGACCTTTCCTCTCTGCTCTGCAATGAGCACAAAGGCATAGAACACAATAACATGAAAGTTGCAGCCTGCGAAGCATTAATAGCTGCAGACACAAGGACATGGATTTGCCCTTTTGTATGAAAGGCATGCTCTGATTCCATTCAGCTCCTGACAAGCTGTCGTGGGGCCTTGTGCCTGTTAGCAGAAGGTGTTTTATATAGCATAAAGTACGTTTTAAATTTGATTGCCTTGTTTCCCTTTAAATGGCTGTAAATCATGACGCATTGGACCGGAGGGGTAGATAGGCATGTATCCGCACCTAACTGTCCCGTTCCATCCCACGCCGTCGTTTTTGGTACGTTATCTTACTGTACGTGTTTGGCAAGGCCTCCCTAATCGAAATGGCTCCTCCTCCTACTTCACTTATCTTTCTACGGGGTCCGCCTCTAACTGAAAAAACGACGTGCGTTCTTTAAAGAAGTAAATCTACGTACGTAACCACGACGCACATTGCGTAATCTATATGACTATGCATGCGCAGTGGCTCTGTTTTTGCGCGGAGTTCCGTGCGTATTTTTAGGATACGATGAACTGCGCATGCGTCATAACTTTAATCATGCTGTTTACGTCGAATTTACGCACGGAAGTCCATTAGGCACCTATGTGTGAATCGTTTTTGGGGACATATGTGCGAAGGGACAAAGTTATGTGAAAGTGGGTGGGGGGGAGGCATTTAAATGTTCATATGAGGGCGTGGTTAGCACGTAAAGGCACACGTAGAGATAAGAGCGCCCTATGGAGGCGAAGTCAACGAAAACAAGTGTGATGGGTGTTGCCTTGCAACGTGCGTATAATTGCGTGCCTTTAACTAACGGATCTGTGAATACGGCCCTCTGTACTTAAAAACACGCACCTAAGAAGCAGCAGCAGATCCAGAGCTACGGCCGCGAGCGTATTTACGCTCGCCGTCGTCGGAAAAACGCTGTTTTGGATGTTCTGTGCCTGTGCACGGCAGATGTGATGACCAGAAACTCAGATCGTACTTACGAGTCATGGCTCATCAGCGTAACTACTCACGAAGGGGCGTGGCAGACATACGACATCCGTAATTACGCTTCGGAGGCGGGGTGAGGCATTTATATCGTACAGTGTGGGCGTTCTTAGGTGCAGCCATTCCGACCGACCGCAGTTACGCTTGGAAAAGTTAAGGTAGGGTTTGGCAAGCATAAAACGGCAAAGATTCGTACGGCCGGGGAGTGAATAGTAAATACGCTACACGTTGAAACATAACCCGAGCATAGGTCTGAATCTGGCCCATTAGTCTTAGTGGTGCTTCCTAAAGCAATATCTCCTTTTCAAAATCTCCCTCCCCCACCCAGCGGCTGCCCGGTGTATATTTGCACAAGCTTTGCGCACTTCCTCTCTGCTATCTCCTCGGCACATAACATTGTAATCCTGTGCACATTTCCGGGCTCATCGCTGGACGTCTCTGCTTTCTAATCTATAAAGAAAAGCGCAAGCATCGTCACTGAACCGAGTGTTGGTTTTTTCCGCATGAATGACCTTTCCAGCATTAATAATGAACCATTAATTGAATTCAAGTTTCAGCGCTCATAGAGCGAAAGAGGGAATGAAATGTAAATTGCAAACTGCACTTATTCTTTAAAAACCTCTTGAACAACATCTTTGTCATTGCAGCCACTTTTTCCATCAGAGCTGAATATATCATTTTGTAGCCCTAGAATGTCCAATCACAAGCTCGTCTGTATTTTGTATCCATAGAATGTCCAATCACAAGCTCGTCTGTATTTTGTATCCATAGATTGCCCAATCACAAGCTCTTTTGTATTTTGTATCCATAGAATGACCAATCACAAGCTCGTCTGTATTTTGTAGCCCTAGAATGCCCAATCACAAGCTCTTCTGTATTTTGTATCCATAGATTGCCCAACCATAAGCTCGTATGTATGTTGTATCCATAGATTGCCCAATCACAAGCTCGTCTGTATTTTGTATCCATAGAATGTCCAATCACAAGCTCGTCTGTATTTTGTAGCCCTGAAATGTCCAATCACAAGCTTGTCTGTATTTTGTAGCCCTAGAATGTCCAATCACAAGCTTGTCTGTATTTTGTAGCACTAGATTGCCCAATCACAAGCTCATCTGTATTTTGTAGCTTTAGAATGCCCAATCACAAGCTCGTCTGTATTTTGTATCCATAGATTGCCCAATCACAAGCTCTTCTGTATTTTGTATCCATAGAATGCCCAATCACAAGAATGTCCAATCATAAGCTCATCTGTATTTTGTAGCCCTAGAATGTCCAATCACAAGCTCGTCTGTATTTTGTAGCCCTAGAATGTCCAATCATAAGCTCATCTGTATTTTGTAGCCCTAGAATGTCCAATCACAAGCTCGTCTGTATTTTGTAGCCCTAGAATGTCCAATCATAAGCTCATCTGTATTTTGTAGCCCTAGAATGTCCAATCACAAGCTCGTCTGTATTTTGTAGCCCTAGAATGTCCAATCATAAGCTCATCTGTATTTTGTAGCCCTAGAATGTCCAATCACAAGCTCGTCTGTATTTTGTAGCCCTAGAATGTCCAATCATAAGCTCATCTGTATTTTGTAGCCCTAGAATGTCCAATCACAAGCTCGTCTGTATTTTGTAGCCCTAGAATGTCCAATCATAAGCTCATCTGTATTTTGTAGCCCTAGAATGTCCAATCACAAGCTCGTCTGTATTTTGTAGCCCTAGAATGTCCAATCATAAGCTCATCTGTATTTTGTAGCCCTAGAATGTCCAATCACAAGCTCGTCTGTATTTTGTAGCCCTAGAATGTCCAATCATAAGCTCATCTGTATTTTGTAGCCCTAGAATGTCCAATCACAAGCTCGTCTGTATTTTGTAGCCCTAGAATGTCCAATCATAAGCTCATCTGTATTTTGTAGCCCTAGAATGTCCAATCACAAGCTCGTCTGTATTTTGTAGCCCTAGAATGTCCAATCATAAGCTCATCTGTATTTTGTAGCCCTAGAATGTCCAATCACAAGCTCGTCTGTATTTTGTAGCACTAGAATGTCCAATCACAAGCTCGTCTGTATTTTGTAGTCATAGACTGCCCAATCACAAGCTCATCTGTTGGTGCTGAGAGGTGGCAAGTACTGTGGGTGCAGTAACACCCCTTACACACAGGTCTACACAGACCTACAGACTGGACACATAAATCAGTCTAAATAGATCATAAATGAATTGTGAATTACAATTTACAATTTTGAGAGGTTTTTTTTTCCATTAAAAAGTCAATTTAAATACTTTGGATACTTTGAGCCTGATCCAGAAATACGCTCGTGTGCGTTTTTACGATGGGCGTGAGCGTAAAAATGGGTATTTGTACTTACGGCGCATGCGCGGGGCAGATGTCACGCACATCTTACGCTCAGAAATTCTGAATGTATGGGCCTTGAGCGTAACAGATTCGTAACAACGCACGAGGGGGCGTGTCTGCCATACGAAATCGGTGATTGCAAACCGAGGACGGGGTGAGGCATTTAAATCGTACAGTGTGGGCGTGCTAAGCGTCATAACTACGCATGGAACTTACGGACGCCCGCGGTTACGAACAGAAAAGTTAGGGTAGGGTTTGCTGGACATAAGAAGGTAAAAGTAAGTACGACCAAGGGGGGTGCATGCAGCGTTTCTTGAGCGTAGGTCTGGATCAGGCCCTTTGACACAATTATTGTATAGGCTGCTATATTACACCTCCAGACTGCTCTTTCCTGGAATGCATACTACCTGCATGCTAGGTCAGCTGGGGGGAGGTATTTTCATTTTACAGGAACGGCATTTTAAGGCTCTTACATCCCATCCAGACTTCCGAACCGTCCCCATTTAAAGTGAGGACGCACAGACATCTTAAGGTAGAGTCTACGGATCATATTAGCTGATTGTCTGGTCAGGCCCAGATCATAAGTCTGAATCCAGTCCAATGGTGTTACAAGAGACTGGCAGGTTGGCAGCAAAGGCAGAATGAAAAAGTAGCTGTGGTTACATCACAAATTGTGCAGGTCCATGGCAACCAATCATCAGTGAGCTTTAATCAGCCTAGTGCTCAGTAAGTAAACTAATGAAAGAAACTTTCTGATTGGTTGCTTTATAGCCTACCTAATCTATGTCTTGCTATGTTAGTAGTTGCTATGTTAATATTCTCGTTACTTTGATGATCTGTCTTCCTACAGATGACTTTGCGGCTGTCATGTGACAACTGGCGCTATTTTTTTTGGCATTTTCTGGAGAGACGACGTTGTCTGCTGTCTCTACAAAGAGTCCAACAGTAACAGATGAGTTTACTTGATCCTAATCCTAACCAGCACCTTAACTGTAACCTTAACCCTCTCCTTTCCGCAGCCTAACTTTAAGCCTGACCTTACCCTAACCATCCTCGTCCCATAGTCTAACTTTAACCCCACCCCTTGGGCCTGATCCAGAGCTACGAAATTGCTGTCCGACGGGCGAGCGTACGACAGTTTTTTGCGTATTTTCGTACGAAAATTCGCACTGCGCATGCCCAGTATGACAACTTCCGGTCGGCTGGACGACATGAGCGTATAGCGGTCGTATGGTGTGCGAATTTTTCGCTCGAGGGGCGTGCGTTCAGTACGACGGTCGGCTGGGCGCTCGTTTTACAACAGGGAGGCGGGGATAGCCATTTAAATTGTACAGTATGGGCGTGCTAAGCCCGTACGCTCAGCGTATTATGTGCGAAAATTCGTACGGGCGACGGTCGTACCCAGTGTAGGGTATAGCCGCCGTAAGCAGGTACTTTACTATGGGAGTGTTAGGGGCGTGCTTGTTTATTCGCACGGGCGAACGTACGCATTCGCCCGTCGGACAGCAATTTCGTAGCTCTGGATCAGGCCCCTTAACTTTAACACTCACCGCAGCCTAAACATAACAGGCCGCATGCAGACTCCCGGACGTATAACACATCTTTTCCATACATAGATTGGGTACAGTATATGCGGTCTAGACCACATATACGCAATCTACGTATGGAAAAGATACGTAGATTACGTTATAAATTTACTGCTATATGTTATACGTCCGGGAGTCTGCATACGGCCCAACCACAACCTTAACACTCACCGCAGCCTAACCTTATCCCTCCCCTAACCATCCTCATCCTGCAGTCTAACCTTATCCCATATTGTTTAATAGTTTGTTCTACAGCAAAAAAATAAAATAAAAAAAACTTTTATCTTCTGTGTACTTTTTTTTTGTGTTATTTTGTCTTTGTTTGTTTAACATACAATCATTTGAATCGCGTTTTCCTGCATTCACGGTGCTATAACCAGGCCCCTGTGTTGGGTCAGAGTGATTGAGTCTCCCTTTATTTATGTTTCTGAGACTATGAAGTTATATAACAGGAGATGAAGTAATGAAGGAGACACATGGAGGAGCCATCAGCAGGATCTGTGTGATGCGGGTCCCTTTCAGGGCCAACTTCTTGTGCAGAGATCCGATGCTAATGACAAAACCATCCCGCCCGCGGCCAGCACCTCTGCCAATGACAGCGAAGGAATGGTAAACTGAGACCGGGCCGAGGAAGCCGAGATTTTCTCAATCAACCAGGAATGTACCCGAGATGTCCACTCTATACACATCCTGGAGGACGTCCATCTGTCCATACCGGGGCCAAGACATGTTCCCGAAAAGCCAGACGTACAGGAGAATATGTGAAAAATATCGGAACCCAGCATTTATTTAGAGAGCACGGTTTCTGTTATAAACTTTGGTAATTTTTTCACTAATGAGTATTATGCTTCATAAGGTTGCAACTTTTTGTTTATATTTTAATGATGTTTACATATAACTAGTAAGAATGAAGAATGTCTTCACTTTTTTGGTATTTATGATGTATTTTTAATACGAGGTCTGATGGTTTGCACAAAATGTTTATTCGTTCAATATCCCCACGGTTTTTATGCATTACATATAAACATATAAATTTAGCTTTCCGGACTGTTTGATTCTCACGGCTCCGTTGATTATAGCAAGCAGGTGTGCTAGTTTGGCCCAACCAATTAGGACTCTCGGACATACATAAATACTCACCTTGGACTCCATATGATCACCACTTTGAGAAAGAGGCTACCCCTCGAAACGCGTCAGTTCGGTGATCCAGCATCGACCAGAGCTCCACGTACTTCCAGCCGGCTTCCCCTTGAAGTTTCCACGTTGTGCTTTTCCACCTTAGGACGGTCCCGGGCTACCATGTCCTCACCACAAGACACTTCAAGCTTTGGCTTTTACATCTCCTGGCCGCGGGTACGGACCTCTGTTAGGGCTGTCTAGCATTTCATGATTTTACCTATTTTTATGATGTGGCTTTTATCATGTAATATGCGGAAGTTTTCATTTTATTGTGTTTATTAAATCTCTTTTATTCAATTTCTTGTTTCCCATGTGTCGAATTGGAGTCCCATGGAACATTGCTAATAGGTTTTAGTGCACACCCTGCTTACTATTTATTCATCTATATTTTATCATTCATTTATTGGTATTTTTTACAGCGCTCACTAAAGGGATTAACCCATTATTTTCTTACTACTATTCTTAAGGGGGTAGGACCCTTTATAATTCCTTTGGTTGGCTGCTGTTTAATTAGCGCTATCAACTTCACATCCAAATTTTATTGTACAGGAGAATAAAGAATAAGACGGTTTATAAAAGATGCAATAAAGGAGACATTGGATACCAGGGGCCAGATTTGCTAAGCTGCCGGTTTGGAAAAGTGGAGATGTTGCATAGCAACCAATCAGATTCTAGCTGACATTCTCTAGTATGTAATAAGAAAGTGAGAACTAGAATCTGATTGGTTGCTATGGGCAACATCTCCACTTTTTCAAACCCGCCGCTTAGTAAATCTGGCCCCAGGTGTGTATTTGTCTTGGTTGCATGTTATGTAAGAGAATCTGGAGATAGATGGGGCATAAGACACATTGCTAAACTCCCAAGTAATTACTGGACTATATCAGACACGGGTTCAGCGACCCGTTACATCTGCAAGATTATGAGCAGACCCAGGCAGCTGCAGAGCTAGTTAGCGGTGGAGCCGGTGTTATGTATTGTGCCAGCAGTAACTGGTGCACCCACGCCTGCCGGTGCACAGATTGCAGACCCTCCAACATGACCCATTCCATGTGGTACAATTTAATCCGCTCCTGAGCTTCCAACTGTCACTCACCTGGTTCAGATGAATGAACTGATATTTAAAAAACTATTTGCCTCTTCATCAAAGGTGGTTACCATAGTAACTGACAGTTGGAAACTGAAGAGCAGAGTATTTTGTACCTAATGGAATGGGTCCTGTTGGAGGGTATGAGATTGCCATACCACAAAATGGGCAGACAAGCGATAAAGGTCTTGCAAGATGATGACGTCACTCACAACTGGGGGAAGGGGGGCAGGTGCATCATTTTGCCCTCTCTAGTTCCACCGCTGGACTATGTCTTCCTGCATCAACTCCCAGAAGATCGCTCTCAAATTCACCTGACAGGCACACCCAAAGGCCAAAGTATTTGCATGAGATGAGAACATATGGCCGGGTGTCTGGGCTCCCCTGACAAAGTAAGGGACTGGCGCCCCTTCCACCAGTTAACGGGGCCACCTGTACAGCCCATCTGATCTTCTTCTACATACCGTCCAACGTAATCCATTCCATTAGGTACAAAATACTCAGGTTCCAACTGTCAGTTACTATAGTAACCACCTTTGTTGAGGAGAGAAGTAGATTTTAAATATCAGTTAAGTCATTTCACCAGGTGAGTGACAGTTGGAAGCTCAGGAGCGGAGTATATTGTACCTAATGGAATGGGTCATGTTGTACGGTCTGTAGAAGAAGATATGCTTCTATATGACAAACACTGGATTAGAGCAGAAGATCTCTACAGCTGAGCCTGGCTCTCTCCCCCCTTTGACAGACAGGATGCAGTCACCGCCTTGAAAATGCTGTTTCCGAAATAGAGACAGCTGCTTCTGAAAATAGCACTAATTGGAAAATGTCATTACTGAAAGGGTAAGTACGCCAATAGGTCGCGCAAAACACCCAGGGCTAGATTTACTAAGCTGCGTGAACGGAAAAGTGGAAATGTTGCCCATAGCAGCCAATCAGACTCTAGCTGACATTCTCTAGTATGTAACAGGAAAGTGAGAGCTACAATCTGATTGGTTGCTATGGGCAACATCTCCACTTCTCCTTTTCTGCAGTTTAGTAAACCCAGCCCCAAGATGATCATTAAAAGATAGTGAAACGCCGCTAACCGGTGGCGCTCAGGACGCGGATGACATCACAGGAGGCTCGGGAACTTTGCGGGCACTTTTATGGAGCCTGCTCCCGTGGAATAAGAATTACTGCGCTTCTACCTATAAAAAGATAATCGTCCAGACTCCGCACTTCCGGAAATGTGCAATAAAGAAGTTTTCAAATGAAATCCACATTTTTGGTTTAGACAATGTCTAATAAAAATCAATAAATGAAAAGACTTTGCACATTTTCAAAGTTTGACATCCTAATTTATGACTCAAATGAAAAATTTTCTAACACACTCATGCATTAGATTCCTATAAAGTGATGCTACTTATTAATAAATAGAGCCCGCTACAAATCAGGGCCAGGAAAATTTACATTTATATCTGATATTTTGTTAGTTCCGATATTTCTTTCTGCAACTCTTGTTTTTAATAATTAACGTTTCTGCTCAAATCAAGTACATAAAAACTAAGATTCTGACAGCAGATTCAAGCAGCTTTCTCATCCAGACTGCTAATATCTTTCTATTTTTTAAACGCATAACAGCCTTGACCTTATCTGATCCTCCGTTTTGCTTGACACTTTTTCATGTTTATCCACAGTTGAAATGATGCTACTATGTAAGTCTCCACAACATCTGCTGCTGAAAGACAACTTCACGCATCAACTACCTCTTTAGTGAAGTAATATTTTATCCATGGTCACCATTGTGGGGGGGACAGCCAGCAATACTGTCCCGGGCTGGTTGCTGTCCCCGCTCGGATGGGCTGACATTAGTTTAGAGACAGCCAAATGTTACGTCTCGGCTGTCTCTATTTCAAATGGCAGCCATTTTAGAATTTTTTTTTTTTAATGAATGGGTGAGTGTGCCGATCGGCTTATTCACCCATTCATTTTTGCCGGACTAGACGCACCTGCCACAGACAGCTCCGGAGAAGTGAGTAAACTCTCCGGGCGATTTTTAGTGTTGGGTGGGTGAGGGTTATGGCCATAGAAGGGGAGGGTTAGGGTCTTAGGGTTAGGCTATAGAGAAGGGAGTATTAGAGTCAGGCTAGGGAGAAGGGAGAGTTAGGGTCAGGCTGCGGGGAGGGAGAGTTAGGGTTAGGCTATCAGAGGCGTAACTAACGTGGGTTTTGTAGG
>WWET01006788.1:16267-28889 GCA_011038615.1 Limnodynastes dumerilii | reverse complement strand
TTTTTTTATACTCCCCTTTTTTCTACCTTGCACGACTATTATTTCAGAATTTTGATCAATATATTGACATAATGGTGTTCAGTTTGAGCCGTGAGCTATCCGAAAGACAAGAGAGATGGGGGTCTCGTGATAATTCTGACCCTTTTTCAATACCAGACGATGACTTTACAGTACAAAATAATTGGTCTGAAGATCTAAACCAATTAAAAATAATCCTAATCAAACAAACTAAAACACATCTAAATAAAAAAATGTCAGAAAATTACTCTAAAAATAATATTACTCCTAGAGGTCTAAGACCTAAAGTTTTCCCTAATTTTCCCCTTGCCTCTGAGGAATTAAAGAACATGTGGGAAGAGATACTACACAAAGGTGCAAGTGATCTATTGAAAGTCCTAATTAAGCACGATACATTAATCCTACAACAACAAGATCAGGAAATAGCAGAACTTAATACTAAATTGAAAGCTTTCGAAAACCTAGAAGCCTTCCAAAAAGCATATGAAACCCATAAAACAGAAGTTGATAAAATAGAAAAAATTATTATTGATAAAAAACGCAATAAATTTCAGCGTGACAAAAATGATTATATCCATAATCGTGCATTCAATTGGGATATTAACACTTTTAGGACTTTCAAATATTCACATAATAAAAATAGATCCTCATATTCAGTCTCTTCGTCAGAGGTTGAATCCTCTGACAATGAGACTAATGCAGAAAACAACTTCCTGCAAGATAAACGGAATTTTTTAGACGTACGCCCAAAAGATTTAGATCATATAGGAGGATACGGAGGGGGAAGGGGAACAAACAGAGGAGGCAAAAAGAAAACAAGAGGAAATACGATGCATGACTATATGCAAACCCGGAGACAATACAAGAGATAAATATTGAAAGTGATAAACTTCAAGTTATTAATTTATCACAACATATTTTGACACCAGTACAAATAAGTCTTTTGGAAAAGGGTTTCTCTTTTTCACCAACCAACCATTTTGATAGAGCAGAATGGGATAAAGATTTGTCCCTCTTTGCAAGAAAATTACTTTAAAAAAAATTATTTGCTTTACAACAAAAACAAAATATTTCAAATTCAACCACCAATCTCTCAATAGAAGAGATACAAGCTGTCTCTGACCTGATGGATCTATTGGAAGAGCCATCTGACAATATTAAGAATCAATTGAGGAAAACATCTACTATTTTACCGGACTCTAAAATCTGTCCCCAAGTACAGATCTATATAGACCTGGTATCCAGAGACCTAGATTCTTTAGTTGGTACATCTCACTACCCATCTAATCTTCTTAAAGAAGAAAAAGAAGCTCTAAAAGACTTGCAAAATTGGACAGATGTAGTGTACAAAAGAGCCGACAAAGGCGGCAATGTAGTCATCTGGCCTGTCGAAATGTACCTAACACAAGCTTATAAGCAACTAAATGAATCAGGATGTTACCAGCATCTATATATAGATCCTACTGAACAATTTATGCAAGAATTTGTTAATATGTTGGACGAAGCTCTCAATAATGGAACAATTAATAAAAATGATTATGCGTATTTGAAAGTTGAAAATCCTAAAATACCCACCCTATATCTGCTACCCAAAATTCACAAGGATCCCACTATTCCACCAGGGAGGCCAATTGTTTCTGGCATTGGAAGCCTTACAGAAAAAGCTAGCAACTTCATAGATTGTCATCTTAGAAAACATGTACTTTCCCTCCCCTCATACTTGCAAGATAGCCCTGACTTGCTAACAAAATTACAAAATCTACATCTCAAACCCGATACCTATCTTGCTAGCTTCGATGTCGAAGCTCTATATACAAGCATAGGTCATGATGACGGTATACATGCAACTCAATATTTTTTGAACATGGAAACAACTAACTCTAAAAATGAATTTATCATCAACCTATTAAGATTTGTATTGGGTAGAAATTATTTTGTTTTTGATGACAAGTATTTCCTGCAAAGCAGGGGTACCGCAATGGGCACTAATTGTGCACCCACTTATGCAAACCTTTTTTTGGGGTGGTGGGAAAAAGAACATGTTTTTTGTGAACAATTGGACATATATACGCAATGTATCGCAGTTTGGCTGCGATACATTGATGATGTCTTTATTATATGGGAAGGAGATCAGTCACTTTTTTGGGAGTTTACAAAACATCTTAAATAACAATAATTTAAACATTAAACTCACTGCCAATATTAGCAACATCTCAATTGATTTCCTAGATTTGACCATCTCGGTAGGACAGGATAATTTACTTGAGACTGATTTATATTGAAAACAAACAGCTACCAATTCAATACTTCATTTTGATAGTGCACATTTCCCACCAGTCCTAAAAGGCATTCCAAAAGGAGAATTCCTAAGAACTAAACGGAACTGTTCTAATATAAATACTTACCATCATAGAGCTGCTGAATTGGAAAAAAGTCTGCTAAAACGAGGCTACCCCAAAAACTGTATACAGTGCAGTGAATCATTGTGAAAGAAATCAATTTATTTTTCAAACTCCGAAAAATAATAAAAATATACAAAAAACAAATGCCATTAGAATGATGGGAACTTTCTGCCCAATGTGGCAAAAAAAAAAGACATTTTTTATAAACACAAATGTATTACATTTAGATCCTGATCTTGAACTTATCTTGGGTAATAACATCAAATTATGTTGGAGAAAAACACGGACTTTGGGTGATATACTCACCAAAAGTCACTTCTCCAAATATCCTAAAAAAACAACCAAATATGCAGGCTCACGTAGCTGTGGGCACTGCAAAGGATGTACTCATATGTTGGATAAAACATTTTTTTGTGACAAATTTAATAAACGTTGGTATATTACAGAATCTCTGAACTGTGAATCTGAAAATGTTATCTATTGTCTCTCATGCCCCTGCAATTTGAAATATGTAGGGTTTACTAGTCGCCCTTTTAAACGACGTCTTTGTGAACATCTCAGTAACATAAAGATAGAGACAGATTTAAAAAAAACTAACCGTGGTGGCAAAACATTTTCTAACTTGTCATAAAAGTAATCCTGCTTCTCTAAAAGCATTTTTATTGGAGAGAATTCATTTGGGTATCAGAAAGGGAGATTTAATGAAAGAACTCAAAAAAAGAGAAGCTAAGGTGATTTTTCTTATGGGCTCAGTATCCCCTAGCGGGCTCAATGAAAATAACAACTACTTATCCTATCTATAATTTATATGTATCTCTTTTATTAAATTCATTTTCTTAAACACTACTGCTGTTCTAGCACTTATTAATTTGAGTATATTAAATAACAACCATTTCATCCTATTTATTATTTGTATGTATCTTTTCTATTATATTCATTTTCTAAAACACTATTGCTGTTCCAGCACCTACTAATTCGAATACATAAAATAATAGAAAATATTTCTATCCCTAATTAATCACCAATTACACACACACACATTTTTTTTATTTTTTTTATTTTTGTTTTGTTTTCACATTCACTTATCCACTTTTGTTTGATTTTTTCTTTCACTTTTTACATAAAATAATATATTATCTTAATATTTACCTTTTTCACTTTTTCTCTATGCTTTTCACCATTCACTTTTTATATCATTTCAAATTAATTTATATTCACTACTGAGGGCACTTTATGACCATCCAAATATAACCTTTTTCCCTAGTTCATCCTTTATCCCCCATTACCCCTCAGCTTCTCACTGGTTATATGTGATCTATACATATAATTTTTTCACATTTTTCATGATTGCCAAATTATTTCACTTTATAAAAAAAATTTCTATTTTATCACATATATATAGCATAATTTATTTATTATATACAATACTTCTCTTTTATTAAGATGCATTGCCCTTTATTATCCATTCAGCATAGTTTCTATCTAAATATATAAATATATTTTGCTCCTCATCCCTTACTGATACTTCCAATATATAATTTACTACCCAGTGTTATTGATTCAACAATATATCTATGATTTTATATATCCAATGATGTCGCAAGATGCACAATAGCGGCTGTCCCGCTGATCGGACAGCGGACCTGTCACTCACGCATCTCCTCCAACAGATCAGCAGATACATTACCTCAACGGCTATCTTGCGGATTGGGCAATGAAGCCATCTTTTCAGTCGTCTCCTCTACTATTGGCCACTAATAAATTTCAGTCCCACCTCTCTTGCATATAGACCTAGGAAAACTTGGCATTCGGCTTAATGCCTTGAAAAAGCACAAGCGAAACGTACGTCGGCTGTAACGCTGTGCTCCTACTACCTTACCACTTTATATAATTAATATGCTATCATTGCAATAGCGCTACCTGTTCTCTTACTGCCTAAACTTATTAATTAATTTAACGGAGTCTTACACTCTTCTAAGCTCCCTTTTTTTAGAAGCTCACCAGTTTTTTTCTATAAGCTATGAGACTTATATTATATCCCTGTAGCTAAGATCTAAGTTGATACAATTTATTACTCTCTTGTAAGTTGCTACAATCTTTTGTAGCGGTGTCTGTATTTTGTCAAACCTGATATATTTAAACTCAAAGAACGTTTAGTCAAATCCTCATATACAATCTTATCTCCAAATAACATTTATTATATAAAAAAAATATAATGTTATGAAAATTTATTACTTAACAACAAACTGGTTGGTGATAATGCCTTAATTTATTTTAAACCTATTGGGCAAAAATATTTTCCTATTTGACACCTTTAGTCAAACATGATTTTAAGTCAAGTTTGTAAAAATAAAAACAAAAAATAACAAAAATACAATATTTTTAAGTCAAGTTTGTAAAAATAAAAACAAAAAATAACAAAAATACAATATTTTCTTATAAGCTACTTAAAACTAGAATTCTACTTATTTTAGCTTCATTATTTAGAACTATTGAAGTGGCAGTTTATGATTGCATTTAAATTGGTGACCAAACAATACAATTATCAATATATGCTATGTGGTAAATGGTTATACTTATAGTAGGAGTCAGCATCTCTACGTATTTTTAATTTCACTCCCTACCTTCCCTATTCACTTTTTTAACCTATATTTCGCATCTTAAAAAGATTCAATAAAGTATAAAACTTTTATGATTATGTAACTATTCTTAAGGGATTGTGATAGCCCTGAGTGCACTTTATAAATTTAATTTTTTTCTTTGTTTGGTGATACTGACTGTCCCATAAATAAAAGTAAATTAACCCTTGAGCTACTCATGATGCTGACTGCATTTGGTATGTCAGGACCCTTGTTATGGCTGTTAGTCTCCCTGATCCTTTCAATTGCTGTATCCCTACACAGCTAACCACAGCCTATGCAGATAGGACAAGCAAAGCATATAGCAGGGGCCCCCAGGCCACTCACTAGTCCAGAGCAGGGCAGTGACAGCAGATGAGACACGCTGGATGCTGGCTGGGGGCAGTTAGACTCAGGAACTCCGCAGTGGTGATTTCCTGTGTGCGGAGCTTCCTCTACAAGATTGTCACAGTGCCACCTGCTGGACAACTGGTTAATTGCTACTTAATTAAATGAAATTGCTTGTTGGGACAAACAAAACAATGGTCAGGGCAGTGGGACAGTGCACGAAAATCGTCACTGTCCCGCGGAAATCGGTACAGTTGGGGGGTATGTGGCCTAGTCCGGCTCTGGCCTCACAGCCACTAGATTTAATTAACATCTCAAAAGGAAAAATTGATTTCCCATAGCAACCAATGAGATTCTTGCTTTCGCTTTACTATTACAAACTATAGTGTCAGCTAGCATCTGGTTGCTGTGAGCAACATCTTAATTTTTCCTTTTGAGAAGTTTAGTATATTTAGCCCTTGCATTGCAAATGTGTTACAAACAAATGTTTAGGCATGGTGCATTCTTAATAACACTGAGTATAATCTGTGTCATAAAGCATCTGTTGGAAGTATAATCCTGCCAAAATATCTTATTTAGATGACTAAATTTGTTCTTTGTTTCTCAAGTAAATTAAGTCAGCACCAGCTGGTAACAGAGGGTTTAAATGACCCACTATAAACAACAACCAGCAAATAAGTAAATGAATGAATGAATATACAAATATATACTCTATGTGGCAACTCTGTTATCACCAAATTATTCATCCACATGCTGCTAACTGTGGCGAGAATCTCAAAATAATGCCACACATTACAGTTTAGTATTGTTCCCTTTTTAAAGTATTATTATGAAAGAATAAAAAAAAAAAGAATGATGAAGAGATAGGGAGAAAGAACGCAGTAATGTAATTAGACCGGAATTTTTTATGACCGTACTTTTATGTAATACAGAGAATGGATCGAATTCTCAGTCCCGAATTTTTCATGTCACGAGCGTACTTTTACGTTTTGAGCTACTATGCATCCGTAATAACTCTTTTACGCTATCTATGTAACATTACGTTATGTAGATTGTGTACCCGTGGTCTTTAAAGAAGATGAAATGTTACTTAGATAGCGTAAATGAGTTTATGTTAAAGGCAGTAAAGGGTGGAGAAAGAAATGATGTACATAATTACTAGATGGATGCCAAGAAAAATAAAATGTTTCTTTTTACCACAGCGGTAAGGTATAACCTATAAAGAATTTGGGGTTTTACTACATTAGTGGAATGCAAGGTTTTCTCAACAGAAATAATAACTCTCTTTGTTACCATAGGAACATTTCCTGCGGACCATTGCCTTTATTTGTGGAATTGCATAGAAGTTAAAAACTTGTAGATATTCTCAGTTTTAGGGACATATTTTCTTAGCTGTGGGTTTGGAAAAGTGGAGATGTTGCCTGTAGCAACCAATCAGATTCTAGCTCTCACTTTCCTATTACATACTAGAAAATGTCAGCTAAAATCTGATTGGTTTCTATGGGCAACATCTCCACTTTTCCAAACCCGCAGCTTAGTAAATCTGGCCTCTACAATAAATTATTTAACATCAATCATCAAAGTCTAATTTCTTATAAAACTGGAGACTGAAACCCCCCTAATAACAACTAAATGTATTGCTTTATCATTTATTTTTGGATGAATGTCTTTATTAATTTATCATTTTACATGTATTATTTATTGCATGTATGGAGTTAATATATTTGGGGTTATGTATGTAGATTGACTCTGTTCGTTCTTTAAAGAGAGTAGTTTAAGCAGAAGGAGGCGTGCTAATGCCGCCTAAGGGAGATTTTAGTTACAAGTGAGGGGGAGGATTTACCTAACTCACTCTTAAGTGTGAATACGGTCCTTTATGTTTGAAATGTACTATTTATATAATTATATCTGTTTTTATGCCTTCATCCAAAATGGGTCTGAGACTTATTAAACAGCCCTATTATACAAAGCACACCATTTTATATTTAATTGTATGTACGGAGATATGGAGGTATAGATCTATCTATTGTTACAGAGTATGCCAATGGGTAAATATATTATTCCAAGTCAGAAAGTATGCCAAGGAAAGTATACTGTACTACTGTATGCCAGATCAGATGCCTAAATTAATTGTGTCTTATATATAATGAGCCTGATCCTGCATTAATAACTAGAGGTGACTTAGGCATGCACATTACCTGTTACACACTGCAGAGGTAAACAAAGTAGCATGTGAAGTTCCTCTGTCTGGGTTCTAAATGCCTGGTTTCCCTCAGCTGCTGGATAATCAATTTGAGGTGTGCCTGATCTCTGCAGCTGATTGGAAGAGTGGACTTTAAATAACTTGAGCCCAGAAAGCCTCATTGTTGGTTATGTAGAGGGTCAGAAGCAGCCCCCGGAGGACAGCGACGGATCTGTGTGTAGCGTGCAGCATGAGTAGCTTGCTACTTATGCTGGCAGCTTTGGTCTCTGGCCAGTACTGCTCATTCCCCTCTGCTGAGTGGTGTGTGTGTTTTCCAACTCACACTGTCCATACCAGCCGACTGAGCTTTCTATCTGCTCCTCTCCTGTCTGTGTGTGCGCACGCTGTCCGGTCTCTGGGCTCCATCTGCTGTAGTGTACACTTGGTGTTACCATCTCTCCTTGTGTCTCTAAACCATGAGTCTATCTCAAGTGTTTACTATTTACCACTGTGTCCATTTGCCAATGTATGTGTGAGTGTGAGTCATCGGTGTGCTGTATTACATCTCCAGCTTGTCCCGCTTCTGCTGCCTTCTGGTACCTGTTGTCCTTCTGTGTGTGTCATCTTTCTGTGGGTCAGATGCCTGTTGAGGTCCTTGCCTGTTATCTGTCCCACGCCTGTGGTTATCTCATACCCCTGGTTCTGGTTTATTATTACTACCTTCTCTCAATGTGTGGGTTACAGTTAGCTATCTTGTATGCAAGAGTTCCAGCCTGCATTTCTGTGTGCTTGGGTTCCTGCATTCTGTATCGTATATGAGTTCCAGGTCATGTATTAGTTCCAGACTTACGCTACAAGTTTTCCTTGGAGACTATTGCAGGGGGGGCATGACCTATCAGCTGCTATCAGCCAAGACTAACCCCACCATCAGGGGCTCTGGTGAATACCTGGCCATGGTTTAGACTCCACTCCCCGGCAAGAACACTTCCTCAAGATTGTAACAGGACCTGTACTTCTGCAATGGCATGCAGCCACACAATGCTGCATTTCATGCCTCCGCAAGAAGGGATCAGGTCACTCCCCCATGTGTATGAGGTATGCATAGTGGGCAGTAATTTGAATGGTATCTGTACAGTAAGGACTTTCCAAAGCCCTTAAGTACAATCTACCATTCCATACATGCCCTTCCGGATGCAGAATATTTAAAATATTTGAGCCAAGGGAGTGCAGGGGGTGTGCACTCCAATCGCAGGTACGGAAGTAAGGATCACAAATTCTGGAGGCTAAGATATAGAACCCACTATTAATGCTGGATTAGGCCCTGTGAGTTTTGATATTAGAAAAAGATATACAAGCGCCAATTGGGAACTTAAAGTGGTAACATTTGGGTGGGAACAACTAGAAACAGTCTGTTCCAGAGACAATGGTATAATCTAGAGATTTATAGTGACCTCTATACAATGCAGATATCATCCTAGCAAACATCACCCTATAGATAAAGCATCCTAGTAACAACCACAGAATAAAGAGTGTATCCTTGTGATCCATGCTTTTTTTTGTCATAGAACGCACTGGAACGGAGTTCCGGCACCTTCTTTCAACGGATTTTCCAAGTTTGTAAATTTCTAAAAGTTTCAGGTGCAAAATCATTAAAACGGTGCACACGGGAGCTTGTATGTCGAGTCCGATGCATGCGTACTTCATCCGTGCTGGTTGTGATGCACTGCTTGGCTTGTGATTGGTCATGTGGTCACATGTGAGTTCCGGCATGTTTTTTCTTACAAAAAAAGCACTGCTAGTGACCATCACCAAATATAAAGAGCGTCAGCTTTGTGTTCACCAACCAATATAAATAGCATCCAAGTGACCAATCAGAAATACAGAAAGTTTATTATTGTACACTATACAATACAGACAACATCTTAGGGTCCACACAAAATGGAAGTCGCTTAAATTAATTTATAGGTTAATGCAAACAGGTGCAACACTGCCATTAACCAGTAACAGACTATACCGTTCTATCTGTAAAATAAAACGCAGAAATGTCCGTTACACATATTTGCGCAAATATGTGATAAGCCACCAGCCACCGTCAAGACCTTTCTTAAGAGGAAAATATGCACGTTTACTTAAGGTTTGCACATACTATTATGGTTTCTGCTTTGCAAGATGAACAATTAGGAAGGTGGCTCTTTAGAATGGTCCTGATTAGTAAAATTGCAAACTTACCTAAATATACGCATGCAAAAAATCCACCCTACCAATTCACAGAAAATAAAGAACCCGGTTAACTACTCTCCCTGTGCTAGGAGTTCAACGTAAGGATGCAAGTCTTTCCGGATTTCCGAACTGTGAATCGGTTGTGCATTTAGGTGCTTAAAATTGCTTATGATTCAAAGATAAGTAACTAAACGCACTGATTAGGCTTTGGAAAAGTAAAAAAAAAAAATTTCTAAACACAGCAAAAACTCTCATTAAAAGAATGAAAAAAATTAAAACAACTCAAACAACCAATACAGTTAAATCTAAGTAAATGTAATGGTGTTTGTTCACAATCTTTTAAACTAAATAGCATTTTTTTTTAAAAAACCTTCTCTAACTATAACCAAATAATGGCACCTTTCTTTACAAGGTTAAAGTCTTGCACAAAATGTAAAATCATACGTATGCTGCTCATTTGCATTAAGAGGCTTGTCCCTCTAGCCAAGCATGTGGGACTCGTTCCGGTTCGTTCTGGGTATGCAAAGTTTAACTGATTGTAAAAAATATGCATGTAGATTCTGCACTTACTTAAGTGTGAATAAAATCCAATGTCATTAATGGCCTGAGTGCTTTATTATTCCATGTGACCCAGATAGGGGGGAAAATGCTGTAACTTGTATTATATTAAAATAATGAATTAAATAGATAAGTTCAGGTACAGTTTCTAAACAAATAGGTATGTATTTGGGTTCTGGACATGCGCAGTTTAACTGATTGTAAAAAATATGCATGTAGATTCTGCACTTACTTAAGTGTGAATAAAATCCAATGTCATTATTGTCAATGCTTTATTATTCCATGTGACCCAGATAGGGGGGGGAAATGCTGTAACTTGTATTATATTAAAATAATGAATTAAATAGAGAAGTTAATTTCAGGTACAGTTTCTAAACAAATAGGAAGACTGGATCGGCTATATGACTTATATGTACTGTCACTTTCTATGTCTATTTCTAAGGTATTTTCTTACTGTTAGGTATCCCCATGAACACCTGCAGAATATTTAACAAAACACATATCACTAAACCCCATATTTTATAGAAAATACATCTCACTTTACCAAGTATACAATCTCCTCCATATCAAATGCACAATACTCCTTATGCCAAGTTTACAGGACTCTATGCCAAGCATACATTCACAATCTTTGGGAACATTCATCCTTGTTGCTTCTTCCTCATGCTGCTTCTCAAAAATCACCCATAAACTTTTTTAATGCCTAGGCCCCTTTATTCCAGATATACCTCAGTATGAGCCCTGGTTACTTAAGGCCTGATCCAAACTTAAGAGCAACTTCCATACGCAAGAGGCTAGTGCACTTCCATGAATCTCCCCTCTTGTGGATGGATTTCAACTGACTTATGTGTTTATAACCCTGCCGTAACCCTGTGCTTTCGGAAAGCTCTTACATATGGAAGTGCCTATACTTGCCCATACTGTACAATTTAAAAGCCTCCACCCGCCTACAATGCATGTGTTATGTATGGAATTGCGCTCTGTACGGTTAGCATTCTGATGGGTAACATTGACATCTGCCACACCTATGCGTAGTGTGCTTACAAAGGTTGATGCTTGAGTAAGACGGCTGTTTTTTTTATTCTGAATTCAGTCCCTAATGGATAACGTAATTGTGATATCAAGTATACAGTTATCACAAAATGATGTGTTCCTAGAGACCTAACCAATTGAGGGAAGCATAATCTGTTTGCTTTCTGAAGTGTTCAAGTTCTCTATGCCCACTTTGGCCAACATGCTGACAGTTATCTGCACTTGGATCAGCTTCATCCAATCGACTTGTAAAAAACATGTCTAATAAGTTATTCTAAGGGGCTTTGGGTCTATTAAGTAGGCATTTGCTGAACTATATTACAATGCTTTTGCTCACCATTTCTTGACATCTAAATAAAGTCTTAGGACGGATCCAAACCCTGCACATTTTCCTATGTGCGGGGTCTGTATGTCTGCGAGAGAGGGGAGTGCACCCCCCCTGTCACTCCCCTCTCTCGTGTGGGCTTTATGGCAGCTTACGCTGATATAAGCTTGCATTAAAATTCCGTAGGACCGCTGATCTGCAGCAGTATGGGAGCCCCCTCCCACACTGTACACTGTACACTTTGCATGGTTCCTTTGCTTTATTTGCACTATTGGTTTTTGGTTCCTAAACCACCACTGCATACTCTCATCCAGTAGTTCCTATTTATGTCATTCTAAATAAAGTCTGTCTCACTCTGCAGTACAACATAGTTTCACCAAGGTGTGCATTTGCTCCTTTGTTTTGCTATTTCTACTGGATCAGCTCCTTGTTCTCTAGCTACCTGACAGCTGCAGTGCCTAGACTGTGTCTAGCCTCTGTATCACACTGCCCAGATGCTCTCCACATGTCTCACCTAGAATTCTGTTTGACATTCTCTCTCATCTCGCCCACATCAGGACTTGTAGCCCCACTATCTCACTTTGTCACTCCCTCCCTCTATCCCTGTCTCATTCCCAGCTTAACCCCACTCCCCCAGCCCAAACCACTCCCCACTCATCCAACCCCTCTAACCTCATCCACATTTTCTCACTCCTTACCCTCCCCTTCTCTTGCAATCTTTGGAATACCAGATCTATCTGTAACAAGCTCCCACCCATACATGATCTGTTCATCTCTAACTCCTTCAACCTCCTTGCTCTCACCAAAACATGGCTCTCCCCCACTGATACCATCTCACTCATTGCTCTAGCTTATGGGGGTCTCCCCTTCTCCCAGAGCTGGCAACTGTCATGGGGGTGGTGTCAGCCTGCTCCTCTTT
>WWET01006788.1:0-16250 GCA_011038615.1 Limnodynastes dumerilii | reverse complement strand
TGCTCCTTTCACACTATCCCCCCAAGCCCTTTCTCGTTGCTCATCTACCACCCCCTCTGGGTCTTGCTCACAGTTTTTTGAGAACTATGGTGCCTGACTCCTCCGCTATCTTTCCTCTTGTCTCTCTTCCATCATCTTGGGTTACTTCAGCATCCCTGTTGATAACCCCAGCACCTCTAAACTTCTCTTTATTTGATCATCCTTTGGCCTGACTCAATGGGCCAACTTCACAACACAGAGCCACACTTGACCTTGTCTTCACCCACCACTGCATTCTGACCAACTTCTCCATCTCTCCCTTTTTTCTCTCTGACAACCACCTTCTCTCCTTTTTCCTCTCCTCCTACAACTTACTAAAATGGAAATCATTGTTTTCCTTTCCCTAGGATATTCCCCTCCCCCTCTGTCCCCATAACCATTGATGATACTTCTCTCTCCTTCTCCCCTCAAGTTCATTACCTAGGTGTCATTCTTGACTTCTCACTCTCCTTCACACCTCACATGCCCTCTCTCATTCTTTCCATTTCCACCTACGCAATATTGCAAGCATCCATCTGTTCCTTACCAATGATGCTACCAATACCCTCATCCACTCCCTGGTCATATCTTGTCTTGACCATTGTAATGTCCTCCTCATTGGTCTTTTCCTCACTTGTCTTGACCCTCCCCCTTCAATCCATACTCAATGCCACTTCCAGGTTCATCTTCCTCTCATGCCATTCTACCTCAGCCTCTCCTTTATGTCAAACCCTCCACTGGCTTCCTGTCCACATCATTCCTCTCTTTAAACTACTACTACCATCAGCTTCAAGATCATCTTCTCATCCACTACTCCTGACCTCTCCTCCCTCATCTCCATGCACACCCCTACCCGCCATCTCCATTCTGCTAACCACCGCTGTCTGGCCTCCCAACTATTTACCACACCTCACGCTGTGTCCAGGACTTCTAGTGCTGCATTGTAATGACCTTCCTCTTCCAGTTAGGCTTTCCCCTGCCCTGCAGGTCTTCAAGCGCTCACTCAATATGCACTGTTCTGGCTGGCCAACTCCACTTAACATCCTCAATGCATCTACTTCTATCCCTTCCTCTCCTTTCCCCAAGCACCGCTCACACCAGCAGTCCATTCCCTCCCCCTTCCTAATGTCTTCTGTTAGACCATCCCTTCCACTTAGACTGCCCAGTAGAGCAGGGCCCTCCATCCTAGTGTTGTCCACTCCTACACCACTCCCCCTTCCCTTCATACCATCTTGTCCACCTCTACTACTCTTTATCCCCTCCCCACTTGGTGGCTCCCTCTCAATCGCCCTCTCCACCTCTCACTGCACTCTATCCCCTTCTTCCTCACCTGTGCAAGCCAGTTCTGTTCAAGCTTGTTTCTTCATATTTTACCTTATTGACTGTGCTTGCTTCACTTCATTTTTTATATTTTTATGTGATATTTTTATACTTCTATTGTATTTTATAATGTACTATGCCGTCCATTCCTGCCCTGTTTGTCTGTTCTCTATGTTATGGTGCCTTATCAATAAATAAATAAACAATAATAATAATGGGCCAGATCCAGAACAACGCTTGTGAGCGAATTTACGCATGGCGGAGACGTAAAATCGCGTTTTGGTTAGTACTGCGCATGTGCACCATAGAAAATACGCTCCGTAACGTAGCATAAATGTGAACGTATGGACCATACATGTATGTGTCACGTAAATCCTTATGTGTGGGCGTGCCAATTTTACGTGAGTCAAAAATAAGTCTGAAATACGTTATGTAGGCGGGGGTTTGTGTTTAAAGTGTACAGTATGGGCGTGCTTAGCTGCGTAAATACGTGTTGCCCATATGCACGTGAGCAGATGACATCAGTTACGCGAGCAAAAGTTAAGGTAGGGTTTGGAAAGCGGATCTTGGACAAAATACGTACATTCAAGGGGTGTGCCTAGGGGAGTGTATAGAAAGTGCACGCGCGTAAATACGCTACGCGAGTAAACGTATTGCAAGCGGAGTTCTGGATCTACACCAATGATAATAATAATAATAATAATTGTGAATGTTTTCTACATTTTTAGGTTTAGGTTCTTTTTCATTCTAATTTTGAAATCATTATACTTTAAAAAAAATTCTTTACTTGGTGAATAATTTTTGAACATCTGTTATTTACCCTTGAGAGTCATAATATTTTTATGCACATATTGCTAATTAATTACCTCTTTAAATAGGCTTTATTCACTGTTATTTATTTAGAAATGAGTGAATATTTGTATATAATATTAAATGTTATTTTCTGAATGAATCAGAAGCCTGTTGCTGTGATTTTTCTCTTAAATTACTGTCCAGTGCAAAGTTTCTAAATGTCAAACTGCAGCCAATGGATCTTCCTGTTATGAGGGTGGCACACCAGATAGGAGTCTAACTAGCCTGTTTTCCACTGGACCCCCTGATGGTGCTGGCAGACTAGGCTAGGTTGTGGCTCCCATTGATAACCGCCGGTAGTAACCTGACTTAGTCTGACACACACACTTGCACAGAGTCTAACAAGATTTAGTAAACCAGACTTCAGAATATAACTGACTGAGAAGTCATAGGACAGAAAATATCTGGCATAAGTTGCAGGGTGACCTAATGACCAGCCCAGTGCCCACATAGAGAACTGGGATCACCAAAGGAAAGTCCCAGTTACCGTAGTGTGGGATGAGCCAGCTAAACAAGAAAGCAGACCAGAATGATCAGATAGAGAGACTAAAAGAATGCCACAGGAGTCAGATGGAATAGACTCATATAGATGTAGCCCCTGGGGATGCTGCAGTTGGATTTAGCACTCAGGGATTTCTAATAACTTTTGCCTCAGTGAGAAGATGAACTCTGTCTTTTTCCATTACATGGGGAGAAACTACATCTCCCAGAAATTACAGTAAAATGGGGGCTCTAATGGGTCTGTGTGTTTGGAGACTGGGAAACCCCAGACGAGAGAGCAGAGGATCCAGGGCCTGATTCAGAGATCCGTCGGAGATGGGATCGCAAATATACGCATCTAAGTGGCAGGTTGGAGCAGGTTACATCCCACTGAATAAACAGTCACTCCCCTTGTAGGTTACACCCACCTGAATAAACAGTCACTCCCCTCGCAGACCTAAACTTACACCTACATTGACTTGCCCTGTCTGGCCGCACTTATTTCCGGCCTTATGTGTATTAGTTGCGTATATTTAGGGTCCTAAGTCTGTAAGCGCGCCCACTTTCCCTCATCTCAATGCCTCACCCCGCCCATTTCTATGCAAATCCTTCGGTTCGTAGATTTCCGCTGAACTCGCAGGATCGCAATTGTTCCCGACTGATTCACAAGTCCGACCTTAAGGCATTTCCGACCCTATCTTCAACGTAGACAGCGTTGCACTATTACTACGCATGCGCAGTTGATGCAAAATCGATCCGACCCTAAATATACGCACCTAACTATCGTTAATATCTCTGAATCAGGCCCCCAGAGAGGGACTGAGCTGTGTCAGAAGCCCAGAGAAAGTGACCCAGAGCAGAAGGGCACTGGATTGTTGGTCTGGACAGAGAAAACTGTCAGTTTTGAGGAATTCCACAGCAAGTAGAATTGTGATCAGAACCTGATGGGAGATCACAGTTGCAAGCTGAAGGAGGAGGTTTTGCATGCACCTCTGAGGAAGGATATTGGGAGTGTCAGCCATCTTGAAGGAGAAGTCAAGTTTATATCCTGAGATCCACAGTGTTGCAGATAAGTAACTGTGGTAAACTATCTGTGTTATTCAAGTGGGGTTTGGACTATATCTGGCCACAAGGGGCAGGGCTGAAGAGTCAAGGATAGATTGGTGGGCAGGTAAGTGTGCACCAACATCCACCAGTGTTAAACTTTTGACTTGTGCTCTCTCTCTCTCTCTGTTAACACAAAGTTGGGAAACTACAAGTCCCAGGATACAGTTATGCCAGGATACAAGTTGAGGATATCACATTTAGTGTTACAGGAAGATTTGCACACTGTGACTGTTGTACCTTACTGCAAAGTGATGGAAAAACTCCTAAAGCTGTAAACTGGATAATTGGCATTTACAAGATACTGGCATCCATATAGAGTAGCCCCAACTTGCAGTGCACTGCTTCATCTGTATGGTGTATTTCCAGAACACTCCCCAGAAGATAAAGTTGCGATTCGGGTGGAGGCACTGCTGAGAAGCACCTACATCATTCAAAATATAGACACCCTCACAACACATATTACCAAAGGGGGTGTCACATAGATTATGGTAGTCAGATAGAATGGAGTCAATAGAGCAACACACAGTGAAAGTGTATTTGAATCAAAAACAAAATAGGATCAGCGCTGACAAAGGACAAAAGCAACACTCACTGATGTGCATAAAAATAAGCCGCTCAAACAGGAGGGGGGTAGTGTTCACCTCCCCAAGAAAACAGCAATGCCACAGAATAAAAAGAAAACCTGGAGCGCTAATTTCAATTATTTTCAGTTAATAGATATAAATTGAATATAAATTGCTTAACCTGTAGCCATGCAAAGTAAAAAAAAACTTATTATTTAATAAATAGGATATTTGAAGATACAATAAACCAATAAATAAAAACAATGGGGTAGATCCAGAACTACGTGTGTACGTACGTATATTCGCGGAGCGTATTTTCGTACACGTAAGTTCGCTACACTCCCCTCGGCACACCCCTTGCACGGACGTATTTTGTCAAAATACGCTACCCAAACCCTACCTTAACTTTTCCAAACGTAACAGCATACGTCCGCTAACGGACGTACTGACTACGTGAACGTACGCAGCTTAGCACGTCCATACTGTACACTTTAAATACCACCCCCTGGCTACTTCACGTAAAACGCACGTATTGTTGACTAACGTAAATTTGGCACGCCCACAGGTAAGTATTTACGTGAGACATACGTGAATCACCCATACGTCCAAAATTACGCTACGTGAATGTGCGTATTTTCTATGGTGCGCATGCGCAGTGCGTTCAAATCTGCGAATTTACGTCTCCGCCATGCGTAAAATCGCGGAAAAGCGTAGTTCTGGATCTGCCCCAATATCATTAATCAAATAGCTGGGGAAAGGACAACATACAGAAACTTCTCTCTGGAGCACCAGTTTTTGACAGGACAACAGATAATATGCAGTCTTGAACTATATGTGTTCTGGTAGCCAATGTAGTAATTTAGGCAGTGATATAGGGCCTGATCCAGAACAACGCCCGCCGTCGCTAGGACGGCGGGCGTAAGCGTAAGATCGGCTTTTCAGCCGATCTGCTCATGCGCCGGGCAGATGTTGCCCGGCGTCGCTACGGCAACGCCCGATCGTGGATCGGGCGTCCGTAGCAGCGCTGTAGGGACGCTGGAGGAGACGTCTGGATCAGGCCCATATTTGCCAAGCCAGAAGATGTTAGTCAGTTATAGTAGCAAGAATTGGTAAAGCAATAACAAAGCGTGGTTAATATAAATGCTTTCACGTAGCACAGTTACACAATCAGCAGAGCTTAAAGGAAAGATGAAATGGCTTCAATAAAGTGCTAATGCATTATATGCTTTATATATGGCTGAATACCATCCACTGTAAGCTGGAATTATGCGGTAGCAAGACTCGGTAAGCGCTGTAAATTCACCAATCTTACCGCACATAAGCTCAAGGAGATTCTGTTGTCTGTTGACACCTCTTTTTAATGCCGATAATGCAGACGGCAGTACTTGAGAATGGCGACCGATGAGCGGGGCCTCCCCCGGATAGATACGGCCGTACACTAGTGGTGCATTCTGGATACAGAGAGAGCATGGTTGTCAGAGTGGTGTGTTTGCCCAAAGACTTCCCCAGCAACAAAGAACACGATTGTAACGTTCTGACGCGTTTCGTTGCTAAAGCAACTTCTTCAGAGGTCAATGTATCATGAATCAGCAAGGTTACAGGTTAAATAGGGATAAAATTGATTTGATTGGTGCAAAATCGTAGGGTACAATTAAAAGTCTTACTGCATGAGAGAGATGTTGTTCTTGTAAGCATACAAAAGTATGCAACTCATTAATATAACAATACCAGATAGTGATAATATAAAGCAATTTAAAAAAGAGAAAAAGAAAAAAATAACAATCAATTTAAATACATGATTTGATATGTATATATAGTACCGCTAAGCCAAAGAGGCTCTGAAAAGGAGAAGGGAACTTCACAAAATAACAATAAAACATTAAGAAATTTTATGAGCTGCAGTTAGTAACATATAAACCTAAACATTATGACGGAAATATGACGGGGAGCCTTCAGAGGACTCAAAATATATAGAACGGGCCCTAATAAAGAGAATATATATCTAGACCATACACCTCTATATAAGGTATATAGCTATCTAAAGAGAAAAATGGAAATCGACAACCAAATAATAATGGTAATATCTTTCATCTCATTTCATTCCAACATATAGCTACCACACAAGATGGAAAAGCCAGAATATCAATTAATAGGAATTCATAAAATAGATGGTAAAGGAATCAAACATTCAAATAAATAGAAATAGAGCAAATACAATAAATGGATAAGGTTGGATTGAAATATAGGGAATAATCCCTTATGGTCAAATATAACATTTAAATCATACAATTAATATCTACAGTCTCATTTAACCCATTAGGGGAAAGGGAATTGAACTGATGAATCCAGTATGCCTCATGCATGCAGAGTTTTGTGTATCGATCACCACCCCTGTATGTAGCGGGGATGTGATCGACACCTAGCACCCTGAGGCACTCTGGATTACCATTATGTTTTGCACAGAAATGGCGAGAGACACTATGATTGGAACATCTACTAACTACATTACGTCTATGCTCCATAAATCTTGTCTTGAGACTCCGAGTGGTGCGACCCACATAGACAAGGGGACAATCACATATCAGAATGTATATTAGATATGTGGATTTACAATTGATGAAGGCATTAATCCGCCACTCAATCGATAAAAATGGTTGACCAATTAATTTAGTTTTGTCCATGATGTGACTGCAGGTTTTGCAGTTAGTAAGGCCACACTTAAAACAACCAAGTATTTTCTCCAAGGAGATGCCCTGTTGAGTCAGGACAATTCCCTTGGAATCACCCATAGGTTTCTCCTTGAATATATTGCTAGGAGCCAAAGAATCTTTGAGACAATAATTTTTCTTGAAAATTATCTAAGGACGTTCTGGTAATATTCTATTCAGGATTGGGTCACACTTTAAAAGACCAAAATTCTTCCTGACAATATTCATAATTTCTTTGGAAGCAGAATTATATTTGCTAATAAATGATAGGCTATTCCTATCCGCTAATTTGTGCCTAAAAGAAGTTTTAGAAGGAGGGGAGGCATTGGAAGTGATAGTGGAAGATCCCAACAAAAGTTTCTTGCGATCAACAGCTCTCACCGGGTCTGAAATTACGCGAGACAGAGGGGAGTGCACACCCCCGTCACTCCCCTCTGTCGTGCGGGCTTTATGGCAGCTTACGCTGCCATAAGCCTGCCTTAACTGCGACGGGCGGATCAGCGGTGCGTGCGTAAATCACCTAACGCTATTACATCTGGATCCGGTCCAAGGTCATCAATGTACCGGCCATAGAAGACTAGGTTCGCCCGATAGGGGCCATTCCAGATAAAAACATCTAAAAGCAAAAGTGTATTTGAATCTTGTTAACCCAATAACAGATCCACTTGCTTCTAGGTTGGCTAGGTTGGCCTTCAGTCCATAGGCACATATGTCTGGTGCAGAACACTCCCCATATTTTACTGCTGATAAGAGGAAACCACAAATGATTTATAGAGTATTGTAAATGTTATATTTTTTTTTAAAACAAATCTGGCAAATCATTTTTGTCACAATAACTTTCAAAAACATCACATGTCCCATACATGTGATCCATTGTGTCAGATGCTCCAACATGCCATCTACTATGCCAGTTTTCTCCACATGTGACATATATAATAGTAGCACATGATTTCAAGGCAATAATAGAGACAGTTTTCTTATTAAATTTAATTGTGTTAGTTTATGGCATATGACATTACATTTCATTAAAGTATTTTTTTTATGTTAAGGCTTTATGTTGCAGTGTTATAACATACATAAACAAAGGCTTGGTGGAATATGGGTAATAGCATAATTATTTAGAGGGAACCACAAGATTGGTCGTAGGTACTTCAGAATATGAGAAACTTAAAAGATCCAACTAAACAATACCAAATAGAATTCTGTACATACAGAACCCAGAAAAGCTAATGTTTTATCAGCTACATAATAACTAATGAATATAATGGATAGTTTTAAATTTAATGCAATTATTTAGGCTATAAAGGGAATCTGACCCTATATGAAATCAAAAGAAGTCACAAATTCTTGGAAATATCTTTATAAAAGGTTCAGTACAACATACTCTAAAGCTGGCCATGCACTAGACCAATTATTGGCCCAATCATCCAATTATCAGGTGATCAGGCAAAAAATCCGTTGTAGTTAGTGGGAAAGATCAATTTTTCAAACGTTAAATACACATACCAGAAATGCTCTGGTATAATTACTTGATCTTTTGATATGTTTAATTTAAATCGGGAGCAAGCTCCTGATATTATGTAGTGTATGGCCATTTTCAATTGTTGGGCCTAAGATTCTGCAGTGCTGTGACATTGGACCCAACAGGGGGAGAGAGGACACAGTGAGCCAATAGGTTAGCTGATTGGGTCTCCTGTCGAGATTGACAGGAGACCCAGCCAATCAGAGAAGATTGCAGCCAGGCAGTAGGCTAGCAGCAAGGTTCTCCTGCTAGGATTATCGATACCAGCAGGAGAATTGTGTATGGTGCCCATATCGGAACCTTTCCCCAGGGGACAACCGTCCTGTTTATTGACAATTTCCTGTTGGGATTGATAATAAATCTAGTGTAAGCCCAGATTTACAATGTAAAAAAACTCCATTAATATGCTTAAAATAAACAAACAAATCAATAAATAAATGTCATCTACATCACATCTCAGTTTATTCAAATACTGCACTAAATCATATATCATGCTTAATTTTTAGTACACAAAATAAAACCTGACAGTGGTGTCACATAGAACGGAAAGTTCTGGGGAAACCACTGTTTATGATCAATGAATGATATTATTACTGTTTACTTAAGCCTGTTAACTATGAGGCACACAAAATGAAGGCAGCATTTAGTAATTTAAGGGTGTCAAAATTTATTCAAATTATCTGATTCCACTGTTAGTACATATATTAATATTAAACTCAATTCCAACTCATAGTGGCTATGACAACTGATGCATACTTTTACATAATTACTAGGTTTGTGAGCAACATAGAGTCACTATGGCAACAATAGTCTTAAAATTCAATATAGCGACTGTTAGCCTTCTGTGGTTCCACAAAATCCTACAATAGAAACAACAGGCAGATAATGTTATTATTTATTTATATAAATCTCAATGAAGGGGAATCACTCTGTACTGTCGTGTCAAAATGCTAATCCTTATCCTTACCACGAACATGAATGGTGTTTGATAGATTGACTTTAATCACTGCAAAATTGCATAGTCTAAAGGTGGCCATAAACTAGGACGATTATTGGTCCCAGCAGGGGTGGCCCGATAAACGGGAACGATTTCCCGCGAGGGAAATCTCCTATTATCGGCACCATACACCTCATCTGCTGGGACCAATAATCCTAGCAGAATAGGGAGTGGGGAGGCATGGCTCTCGGTGCTGCTCCATATCTATGTACAAAGCTGCTCTGTAAGCTTTGAATTATACCTTCAAAGCTGTCAGAGCAGCATAGTACATAGGTATACAGCAGCGTTTATTGCAGGGAGAAATACAGACAAGAATCAGCCGAAGCTGCGCTTCACACAGCACTTATTCGGATGATCCCTGTCTGTACTACTCCCTGCAATGGCCGCTGCTGAATATCTATGTACTATGCTGCTCTGACAGCTTTGAAGGTATAATTCAAAGCTGACAGAGCAACTTTGTATGTAGATATGGAGCAGCATCTATTGCAAGGATAGGGAGCCATATAGCTTCCCGATATTTATAAAACTTTTCAAAAGACCAAATAATCGTACCAGAGTGTTTCTGGTACGTTTATTTGGCGGTTGATAAAACGATCTTGGCCATACACTACAGTGATTACTTGCCCAATCACCCGATAATTGGGTGATCTGGCCGATAATCGCTCTAATGTATGGCCACCTTAACAGTCTAAGCACTCAACACAAGAAGTAACTTTTGTAGTTTAGATAGATACATAGTGACTTGAGACCAGATTCAAAATTTGAAAATAAGAGAGGAAGGTTACACCTGGACAAACCATGTTGATTTCAAAGGGAGTCAAATAAATGTTATTCTTTGCATGCAGGGAGAATACTTGGCTTTTGCTTATTGCACACAGATAGTGAACAGCTTTACTTTTACACTGCTATTTAGACATGGGCTGGGATACATTATCTTTCAACTATAATATGGTTAGCAACAGATGAAATTTGACTCCCCTGAAATCAACATGGTTTTGCCCAGGTGAAACTTTCCTCTCCTATTTTTAAACTCTAATTCAGGGCCTTAATGGAAAAATCAGAAATTCATATGTATGAAAGATGTCAATTTCACAAAGAGACATGCAATACCAATCCAGACAAGAAGCTGCTAATGATGATTATGTACTCGGTGTAAATGTGCCCAAAAGTGCTATTGCTACTGGTCAATTATAGCACCAACATTACTTTGTAGGAACATATCTTAAGCAGAAAAGAAAACAGTGTTGGACTGTGTAAGTCCTTGGTCATCCACCTATATAACACTAAGGGCTCTATTTACGAAGATTGTTTTCATATGATAAAGCCCGTTTTTGTGTTCCTTAATAGATGCCCTACGCATTCAAATGCGAAACAACAGTTAAGGGATCCCTATGGCACTCGTAAGTCACATAAGAACCTGAAAACCGGGGGCGTGCCGAGGGAGTTTCAATGCTATTAGGTGCCTATATTTAGCTCCTCTGTGAGCTTACATAGTTGAAAGAGTCCAGTTATGTTTTTCCCATAGAGTTCAAAGAGAAACCAAGTTTAATTGGCTACTGATTCTATTCCCCAGAAACATTTGTGTGCTGACTTAACACACACACGCACACACACACACACACGTATATATTACCATTATATTACAAAGATCTTGACAATGTTTTAAGCAACCTTTCACATTTCTGATGGTTCATATTCTATTCTCACAAAAAACGCTATATCTAACTTAAGCTGGCCATACACTAGACGATTATCGGCCCGATTTCCCAATTATTGGGTGACCGGGCAAATAATCGCTCTAGTGTATGATAGAGATACATTTTTGAAATGTCCAATAAACGCACCAGAAACGCTCTGGTGCGATTATTTGATCTTTCAGCAGGTTTGATTTTAACAATATTTTTTAAACGATATTTTAAGGGAGCCAATCAGCAAGCTGAATGGCTCCCTATCCTTTTAATAGATGCTGCTGCTGATCTATGTATAAAGCTGCTCTGACACTTTTAAAAGTATACCTTCAAAGCTGTCAAAACAGCATAGTGCATAGATCTGCAGCAGGGTCTATTGCAGGGAATAGTACAGAGAGGGACCAGAAAAACCCGCGCTGTGTGAAGCGCGGATTCGGAAGATCCCTATCTGTACTACTCCCTGCAATAGACGCTGCTGCAGATCTATGCACTATGCTGCTCTGACAGCTTTGAAGGTATACAGTTCATATAATATTTATATATTTCGCAGTTTTTTCCTGACTATGTGGCATTTTTATGCTTGATTTATTAAAATGTATATTTCCTACAATCTGTTTCTGCAGTGTACTAAAAAATATTTTTGACACGCTATTGTAAGACTTTTTGTGCACCATAAACAGCTGTCTTTTGGGCCAGTCCTCTCTGACTCTAGCTTTCTATGTACTTCATATTGTTTAAGCTGTAGGTTGCACCTTCCTATTAGGGAAGTCTATATTGTCTTGTTAACCATTGGCCTGTGCATGGTCTATTGTATATTTACTGGTCCATGAATGTTGTCTGCTCAAGTGAACCACTGTCTGAGACTCTTCCATTTTTGCCCACATCTACATACAAAAATTCGTAATTTGCATCCGCGATTGCCATCAACACAATGCTATAAAAAATCCTTTATAATTGTAGTATTGAGAACCACTGTTTGCAGGTGGCGTGATTCTCACATGCTTTCTGTCAATGGCTCCTCCACAATTAGGGAAATTCCATTTCCGTTCAAACTCTTCTGCAACTCTATGCCACTTCTCTTCGCAAACCAAAAATAACACATTATTACACTTGCCATATTTGCTTTTTAGTGTACACATACTAATCTCCATTCTATTGTTATTTTTTCAGCCCTCCATTTTCAGCGAAGGACATGCCTCTACATCTCAAGTCATGGAGGAAAGTAGCTGTTCCCAAAACAGCACACCACAACCATGCGCCAAAAGAGGGAGAAAAACACCCCGTCCGTCCGTGGACCCCAATGATGCCGTGACCACTCGGGTTTTGGAAATGGCAGAGAAATACTCCACGGTCAAATATGATGCATTGGGGGGGGTGTACGCCAGCACATTAAGGGCCTTGGACACAAAGTCTGCTGACGGTAAGGACTCTCCGGGTTAACCTGTGGAGTACCAGAGTGGTCCAGGAGAGAAGTACAGGGTACTCCGGGTTTACCCGTGAAGTACCGGAGTGATGCTAAGGGGAGCCCCAATAGAGTGAGCGAACAAGCTTTCAGGGTCCGGAGTCTTACCTTTCAGGTGGTCTTCACCAGAGCCCCTAATGGTGGGGATGGGCTGGGCTGCCCCTGAAGGCGTGGTCGTCCCCCGTTGAACTTGGACTCGCTGGAAAGGAAGTAAGAGACACCCTCCGTGGACAAATAGAAACAGTGGTACAAATATAGTAGGAGCGAGCAGAAATGATCAGAAGAGACTGACCAGACAAAACAACACTAAACAAGGAGCACGGCACTGAAGATTAAGTGGGTCACGAGACTGTACAGGACTAACTAGGGCTCACACTCACCAAACACACAGAAGTACCCAGAAGGGACACAAATACACTCAGACAGGAGAGAATGGGATAACTGGGTTGGTTAGTACAAACAGGGGGGTAGTCCCAAGAGAAGAGGCACACAGTAGGTAAGTGGGAATGGTACTAGGCAGGAGGGCAATGGAGGGCACACAACGGTCAGATCACTAGATAAGCACAGGGCTAAACGCTAGGCACACAAGAGAGAGCAAGTCACAGAGCTCTCAGACAGAACTATAACCAGCACCTGTTACAAGGAGGAGCTGGTATTTAAGATAACGCTGGCCAATAGCAAGGGAGCAGGAGCGCGCCACTGAAGTAATAGGCTAGCGTCCTGGTTGCTAGTATACGCGCCAGACGCTAGCCGTCAGGAGACCAGAAAGTGCGTCCCTGGTAACCAATGTACTGCAAGCTAGAAGGCAGAGAGGACGCGTGTCAGAGAAGCAGAGCGCCGGAAGGAGGGAGGATCATGCTGGGCAACAAAGACGGCTGAAGCAGCATAGGAACGAGGAGAAGGTAAGGGGAAAGCCTTACTGAGGCACACCATCCCCCAGCGCTTCCTAACACACAATTCAATAGCAATGCATGAAAATTCAGATTTATGGATCTCGCCCTGTGTTGTTGGATCTGACATTACTAGCTCCTGGTACCAAAAGACTGTACAGTCCACAACAAATGCAGCTTACTGGTTTCCAAGAAAATAACTACAAAGAAAATAAATGGCAGGCGCTAGTGTGATACTTTTAATATATCCAAAAGCTCCGGTAAATGAAAAAACAATGTTCTTTAATAATTATTATTGTACACTAAAATCAATATAGAAAATATAAATCAAAAACATAAAAATAACATTACTATTGACCGACAATGTTCTGGTAGATCAATATTAATCAGTCTGTAGGAGGTAATGAATCTTGATACCATGGATGAAAAACGGGCCAGATATTGGATCCATGATAATCTGGCTGTTGTATTGTATAAAGACCTTGGACAGATATAATCTAACTGTATCAAAAAGATGTCAAATGCTACTCAGTTGTAATTATGATTGAGTGCTGCTCATATATCCAATTGGGGAAACATGCTCCAGAACGGCATTGGAGTTCTACTTACCTTAGGATGGTTGTAGGTTAGTATGCAGTGATTAGTATTAGTGTGGCAGTATGCAGTCTATGTTGTAGATAACTGCTTGCCTAAAACGATGTTTGAATGAAGATTTTGGGACAATGTGCAATATCACCACTAACCACTACAGTATAGTTGGAGGAGGATGCCGCCTGAAGTCTCCACAGTCACTGCTCACAAGAGGCAATAAAACCCAAGCTTCATGGTTTATCCCGGACTCCGTTTGAGCAGATGATTGGAGAGGATGGTAATCTCCCGGGCTCCACCAAAATTGAGAGCAATGGATTAATTAGCTGTCAGGAGTAACGGTCTCTCTTATATCCAGTCTTGTCGGTCAGTAAAACACCTTTACGTGTTTCGCCACATAGCCCTGCGGTTTCATCAGAAGGTAGGTATTCAAAATAATCATGGTCCAAATGGTTTTATACACGTGGACAATCATTAATCAGTCTGCATCTGGGATTCCCCAGGTATCAAGGTCTCCTTCAATCAAAGTGTGGAAAGGAGACTATTAATTTACCGGAGCACACAGAAAAAATGTAAACTTATATAACCATTAAAATCATCAATATAAAACTAAAGAAATGGAGTTTGACAAGAAAGAAATATCCTAAAAATTGTTATCAAGTTGTTAACTCATATAAATATGTATAATCCTGCATGTTCAAAACTGCGTATATGTGGCTAAATGACAAATGAACATAGCACACATTAAAAAAAACAAAAAACATAAAAAGAGTTTTGTCATATTGATTTGGGAGAGATAAATATCTAGTGCATATAAACAAAAATGCAAACGCAACAGACTGGGGTAAATTGTACAACTTTAAATAAATATAGTAATTGTGTATTAAGAATGCACAAGTATTTAAACCCTCGAAATACAGTACAAATGCCAATACAGGGAAACCAGGACAAAAAGCATGACACAGACTAGGCCCAAAATATTACTGGGAGAGTGGATAGTTGATCCTAATATGGAATTACATAGGGGTAGAGGGAAAATAGGAAAGGAAGAGAATTAGTCTCTAAAGTCCAAATCAATAGATTCACTGAGGCCCTCTGGATACATAGTGCACAACGTATGTATCCAGAAGGCCTCTCTGATACACAAAGTATGGTATCGATCTCCACTCCTCACAGTAGGGGGGATAATCTCTATGTCCAATAACTTTAATCCACTCATATTGCCCGCATGTGAATTGGCAATGTGTCTAGCTACACTATGATTAACGTTATTTTTCATAATATTCCGTTTATGTTCCATAAACCGGAGTTTCAACATGCGAGTAGTCCACCCCACATATTGAAGTCCGCAACTCTCTCAAAAGGAATCAAGCATGGCCATGGCTTGTGGCTTGAAGTTTTCTAGGGTGGAACAGTTGCATCTCAAGTGGCGCAACTGCCCCTAGGAATATTGGCTACCGATTATTTCTTGTGATTGCTAGAAAAACTTAACATATTATTAGAATCTACCGGCTTATTAAAAGTATGGATGGTTATGATGTTATTGACAATAGCTAGACAAATGTCAAGAAAGTCAATTCCAATAGGATTCAAACTATAGGTAAAGGAAAGATTAAACTGATTATTGTTCAAGCCCTGTCAAAGTCGTGGAGTGTATCTGCCGGGCCTTCCCGTATGAAGAACAGGTCGTCGATGTAACGATGATAAAGGACCAGGCACACGCCGGCCCCGTCCCCCCACACATGGGCTTCCTCAAAGACGCCCATGTACAGGTTGGCAAAACTCGGCGTGAACCGGGTCCCCATACCGTCCCGAGGATTTGTAGATAAAACAGTTATCAAAAAGAATATAATTGTGGGAAAGCATGAACTGTATGGATTGAAGCAAAAAATGTTGATGTCTCTCAGAGAGCTCATCTGCCCTTGTCAAATGGGTGGCTACAGTCACATTGTTTTTATATTTTGAGTATCACACTAGCGCCTACCATTTATTATTTTTTGTAGTTGTTTTGTATATCAGTTTGTCACCAATTTGTCACGACCCTGACCTCACCTG
>WWET01006787.1:43584-62757 GCA_011038615.1 Limnodynastes dumerilii | reverse complement strand
CTTCTTGCATCTGATCTATTGTTTACTTGAGTGTCCTAGCCTTCCTTGCCTAGTACCCTGTCGTTGCCCCATTTTTGTGTCTCTCTATCTACCTTCACCTTGCTGCCTTACCTGTGTTTGTTAACCCTTGCTTACCCAGAGTGTCTGTGTTTGTGTACCCTTTTTGGGTTGCCTGTTTGATTGGTGAGTGAGTTCCCCAGTTAGTCCTGTTTGTCAGTCCTAGTATTGTCGGCCCAGGTCCGTCCGTTCTGTGTTAGCTGTAGTTTGTCTAGTACAGTCTCTTCTGTAACTGCTATTGACCTTTAACTGCTATTTCTTGTCCCATTCCCGCTTGGTCCCATTTCCTTTCCCGGGTATCCTCTAGTCTATCCCCACCATTAGGGGCTCTAGTGAAGTCTCCAGACGGGCACTGGCTCTACTTACTGGTGAGTTACCCGTTTCATCTTTTGTCTATTGTTTTGTGTTTACATTGCTCACTCCTGTCGGATAGTTTCTACCCGCTCTATCCTAACATTATAACCGGCCTAACTTTAGCCATCTAACTATGGATTCGGCCGCTACCGAGGCTATTAATGCCCTGATTGGGCAGATGTCTCATCTTACCCAAGTTGTGCAAACCCTGACTGCCCAAGTCAAGTCTCAAGAGAATGCTATCTCTAATCTTCAAAGTGGATTAGCTCCTGCACCCTCTCCTTCTCCGGCTGTTGCTTCTGCGGATGTCAAGGTGCCACTTCCAGACCGTTTCACCGGAGATCGCAGTAAATTCCAACAATTTAAAAACAGCTGTTTACTTTATTTCCAGCTCAGACCTTCGGTTTCTGGTAATGAAGTTCAACGAGTGGGACTCATCATCACACTCCGGCAAGTCAGATGCTTGGTTGCATAGGTAGAGGAATTAGTAGCAGAAAGAGAGAAGTAGTGATGGCCCTTTATAAATCATTGGTACGCCCTCACTTAGAATACTGTGTTCAGTTCTGGAGGCCATATCTCCAGAAAGACATAAATACATTAGAGACTGTGCAAAGAAGGGCAACTAAAATGGTCCATGGCCTTTGTAACAATTCATACCAAGAAAGGCTAGAGGAACTAAACATGTATAGCTTGGAGCAGAGAAGGGAGAGGGGGGACATGATTGCAGCTTTCAAATACATCAAGGGTTGTGACCAGCTAGAGGAGGGTACCATTTTTCAAAAGAAAAGGTGTAATAGAACACGAGGGCATGAATATAAACTGGAGGTTGGTAGATTCAAAGGAAATGTGCGGAAAAATTACTTCACTAAAAGGGTGATAGATAAATGGAATATTCTCCCATCTGAGGTGGTTGAGGCCAATACAGTAGAACAATTTAAACATGCTTGGGATAATTATAAGGGTATCCTAAATCGTAACCCAAATTGAGGGTAAATAGGGTCTAGGGTCAGTATAGTTTTCAATAAACAAATGGGCAGACTAGATGGGCCATGTGGCTCTTATCTGCCGTCACTTTCTATGTTTCTATGTTTCTGAGGAGTATTTCTATATATTTCCATCCTGTTCCAGTACAGAAGCCTTGATCCTAAAGATCCATATTCATTCTCAAAGCCTTATGTATATGCATGTGTACTTCATCAACCACACTTCACTGTTTTCTGGATTGGTAACTGGATCACCAACAGAGCATATTCTGGGACAAATGCATGATCACTGTCACACTGATCACAATTCAGGGCAAAAAACAAGCTTAAATGGCAAATCTGTATCTGGTACTTTGTAATTGGCCTGTCCAATTAAGGGCCCATTTAGCATATATAAGTCATGATCTATCCAGACAGAAAGGCCTGCTAGAATGTTTGGTCAACCTTGTTTTTGCAGGAACCTACTCCTTTCCTGTAGGATTCAGTACAGTTGTAGCTCTCCTCTCAGTCATACCAATAATAATTAATAAAAGAGTTTTTCTTTCATTTGGTTCCACCATTTCCATTTGTTAAGAAGCCCTCCTTTGATTTTTTCCCAACTGCTATAATAAAATCTAAAAGTAAATGTAAACCTAATGGCCACCAAAAGTCAGCCTACTCCTATAAGAACTTGCCATCCTTACCAAAACTTTTATATAGGTTAAAAATTGAAGAGTGATTTTGACATGCTATTTTCTTAACCCATAGAGTTCCCCATACCGATGATATAAAAAGAAGGAAATAATGGCTGAAAACATGACATTGTTGGAATATTGTTGGAATACAAGCATTCTTAAGGGCACATTTAAAATATCAAGTTTCTTTAAGTTCATTCACAACACATTTTGGTCTTAATAATATACTGTTGGTAAAATCAATAAGTTTGCTATGTCACTATTTAAATTTAAATTGTATTGAAAAAATCTTTACTATTTTGTCATAAACATTTGAGAATCAAAAAAAAAAAAAAAAAAAAAAAAAATATTCTTTGATAAAAAAAAAAAAAAAAAAAAAAGAAGAAAGGATTTACTTACTTTTCTTTCCAAATACCACCTTCTTTTTTCTGATTTGTTTAGGTTTGCACACCTCTTCTGGCTGACCTATAAGAAGTATGTGAGTAAAAGGAAAATAAGTGTTGTACCGTTCTTAAAGCAAATTAGACATTAAGGGTATGATTCTATTGTCCATGATGCACACAGTCAAATTGGTCCAATGTACATGTATCACACCCGTCACACTTTATAGGTCCAGCTTACTTTGTGTGATTCAATTAGAGTTATCATCACACACACACACACATACACACACACACACACACACAAATCGTTAATCATGGCCAGATCGAAGAGTAAGATATTCTATTTTTGGTTGAAATAATAAATATCACACCTGTTCCTGAAATTGCCATATCCAGTGGATGTTACCAGTATGCTATGCTATTTAAAGAAGGACTAATGCAGAATATTATGGCCACAAAACTCTAGTGTGTTGATGGTGTAGAGATCTAGGACTGTATTCATATGTGGTTGCGTGCATATTTTTAGAATCGGATAAACTGTGCATGCTTAACTTTTTCTGCGTACATTACGTAGTATTCATGTACTTTCGGCATGAACTTGTAAATCGCACTAAGGGATATACATACGGAGGGGAGTGGTTTTTATCCGGACGGTAGAAATTGGGCAGGGGAAAGAATTTAAATGGGCATTTGAGGGCGCGGTTAAATACGTACGTACGTACGTACGTACGTACGTACGTAAGTAGCATACACGTGTAAGTACACACATAGACTTAAGGGTGTCATATGGAGGCGGAAGTCAACAAAAAGCCGTCCGTGCGAGGGGAGTGTCATGGGTGTTGCATTGCAACATATGTGCGTATCTTTGTGAAAATTAGAAACAAACCAATAGTTATAAGGAACTTCACACCAAACAATACATAACACTATGGAACGGATACAGACTTGCATACGTCAGGCCACTTATGCTTACAAAGGTCCTGATCCTGAATAACGCCCGCCGTCCTGGATCGGGCATCCGTAGCAGCGCCGTAGGGACGCTGGAGGGGACGTCCCCCAGCGTCCCTACGTTCAGGTTAGTGCATGTGGGCGGGGGGAGGTAGTTAAATTAGGGTGGCTGGGGGGGCTAGGCGGCCATACGCTCCTGTGCGAGCGTATGGCCCCTTCCTTACGCCGGCTGAAGTTAGGGTAGCCTTCAGCCGGCGTAAGAAAGGGCCATACGCCCGCACAGGGGGAGTGTCAAGGTAAGTGAACGCCGATACGCTGTGCTTTAGTAAGCACAGTGCATCGGCGTACCTCTGGATCAGGCCCAAAGTGCGTAAGTAGTCAGATGTTACGTTAGTAGCATTAGCGTGCCTAGCATCATATGGAACTTATTTCCATACAATGGCATTTCCGAAGATATGGGCTGTGATTCCCTCCGCCCACTAAAGTGGGCGAGGGGAGGCATGCTAATTGTACAGTGTGCGATGGGTATCCCACACTTGTGTGGATCAGCGGTCATCAGACAGGTTATGATAGCGTAAGCTGCCATAAAGCCTGCACGAGAGAGGGAAGTGACAGGAGGCATTAACTCCCCTGTCTGTCGGACGGACAGACTCCCACACATACGGAAAGTGCGGGGGAGTCTGGATCCAGTCAAATGCGTCAGTACATAAATAGAAGGTGTAGCTAAATAGCTATATTGGGCCATGCTTAATTGTCCAGCATCTGTAGGTGAAGCCCTACAGAGACAGAGAATTTCTGGCAAAACACATCATAAGATCAGGCACACATCAATCCACAATTAGATATAACATATTTATTAGTATATCAAGGTACAAAACAGTAATATCAGCTCAGTTAAAAAAGTAAGAAAAAATCAACAGTACATGACATATCACCACAAACACATATTAAAAACACAGTTGTGGTTTTAGCAGTCCCAAGAACAAATGTAAACATTAAACAGACATGTCAGAAAAGGTCATAAATACTAGCACCTGCACTATAAAAAATTGTAAATCAAAGAAATAACACAAACCTCACGGTGGGTCATTACTCAAATAGGCAACTGCCTAATCCCTCCGTCTCAAGGCCAAATAGAGAACAAAAATCAGTGTGAGACATACAGACTGCAAGTATTGCAAAGTAATGGGAACAGCCACCACCAACATGTGTTTTACTAAAGCTTTCTCAAGGTGGTTAGTTACCATTTCATGGCTGGTGCCATAAGTACTTCTTATCTTGATTCTACCTAAGGGCTCCCCTTGTCCATATAATAAAATGATTTACGGTGGTTTAGACTTGTGCAGGAATGTCTCTCTCTTTTTTGCTACAGTACTTGAATCACTATCTTTGTTGCAATATGTGTACTCAGGATGTACTGTATGTGGTAATAACCTCCTCCATTTGAAAATTTGCAGCAACATATTGAGGAGGTTGCTTCTTCAAGTTTATTTTGGGAGTCTGATCCCTCCCCAAAATAGGAATATTGAATAAGAGTTGAAGTGCTGCCAGGATATAATGTGGAACTTCATATTTTTGCCAGGAAAAATCTGTAAAGTTATAAGTGTTACAGTGCATCCTGAAAGTATTTTTAGCTTTTCCCCTCAAAATTCTACACACAATACCCCATAATGACAATGTGAAAAAGTTTTTTGGGAGACTTTTGCAAATTTATTAATAATCAAAAACTAAGATATCACATGTACATAAGTATTCACAGCCTTTGCCAAGAAGCTCAAAATTGAGCACAGGTGCATCCTGTTTCCACTGATCATCCTTGAGATGTTCCTACAGTTTAATTGGAGCCCACCTGTGGTAAATTATGTTTATTGGAAATTATTTGGAAAGGCACACACCTGTCTATATAAGGTCCCACATTTGACAGTGCATTTTAGAGCACAATCCAAGCATGAAGTCAAAGGAATTGTCTGTAGACAGGAGGCAGGATTGTCTCTAGGCACAAATCTGGGGAAGGGTACAGAAAAATATCTGCTACTTTTTAAGGTCCCAATGAGCACAGTGGCCTCCATCATCCATAAATGGAGGGAGTTCGGAACCACCAGGACTCTTCCATCTAAACTGAGCAATCGGGGGAGAAGGGCGGTGATCAAGAACCCGATGGTCACTCTGTCAGAGCTATAGCATTCCTGTGTGGAGAGAGGAGAACCTTCCAGAAGGACAACCATCTCTGCAGCAATCCACCAATCAGGCCTGTATGGTAGAGTGGCCAGATGGATGCCACTCCTTAGTAAAAAGCACATGGAAGCCCGCCTGGAGTTTGCCAAAATGCACCTTAAGGACTCTCAGACCATGAGAAACAAAATTCTCTGGTCTGATGAGACAAAGATTGAACTCTTTGGCGTGAATGCTAGGCGTTATGTTTGGAGGAAACCAGGCACCGCTCATCACCAGGCCAATACCATCCCTACAGTGAAGGGAAGACACAGATCTTAGAAGATGTAAACAGCTACTTGTGAGCAACTTGTCATATCACGTTGTACATAACACATCTCCTCCTTCAGCTTCTCCAGGAACTTCTACTGCTGGGGAACAGTTGTCATTTTCAAACACAAGCACTGGTGATGGAGAGTTAACAAAACACACCATGGTCAGTGATTATGATATCTGGTCAGGCTTAAAAGACATCCCCACCTATACTAACAACATTAGCATGAGTCAATCAGATACCATAAGCATCAATAGAATTGTGGATGATAACATGAATGATCATTACTAAATTTGCACATCATCACGTCCATTTCAATACTGGGAGGAAAAAAAGTTAAGGTGGATACCCTTATACAAATTGGCAATACACTACTTAAGCTGCCCACCCTCCAGTGTATACTCTGAAAGATTATTTAGCGCAGCTGGAAACCTGGTGAGAAAAAGGCGATGAAGGCTAAACCCCAAAAACGTTGAGAAGTTGATGATCATAAAGATAAACTACTCGTCATTTTTTGAGGGACATACTAGCCACAAAGGGCCATCTGACAGTGTCAACGTTGATTCTAGTGCAGATGAACTAATATTGTGCGATGATAATATCAACAAAAGTGATGAGGATATTGGTGAGAAGGATAACAACTCAAACCTTCAGGATATTTAGGCCTGTTAGCTCTAATTCCATCTCCATGTAAAAAACAACCGCCTTTTCTCTCTCCTCTCTTTACCGCCCTCATTTCTCTTCTGATAAACTAAAATTGTACACTTTTGAACCAAGCACTTCAGCCACGGCAGTCTACCTGTCTGTCACCGAGGTGCTTGGTTTGTCAAACAGTTCATGTCCAACATACGGGTGTCGGGAGGGCTCAAGGACATGAACTTGCACAAAGTGCAATACCTGGCTTGCTGTTGTGCAGGTGGAACTACTCATACAAATTTACCACTACGTTGTGTGTGTGCCCGAATTCCATCTCCGTGCCAAAAAAGACCACATTTTCTCTCACATTTCTTTACCGCATTAATTTCAGTAAAAATTCTGTGGTAGAACCTCTTTTTGTTTTGGATGTTCTCCGTTAGCCTCTACAGTCTCTGCTGTCTGTGCTCTGGGTTAAATAGCCAGGTATTTCATCAGGCACAAGTCTGTAAGTGCCCAGCTGGACAGTGCGGTGATGTAGCATGGTACTGCCTGCAGGTGGACAACACGGGGCACATCACAGGATTCCTTGTTGCTCTTCCTAGATTCAGGACTCCTGGTTTTTCAAACAGTATATAATGCTGGGGTTCTCAACCCCATTCTCAAGTTCCTCTAAAAGTGCATGTTTGCTAGTTCTCCTGGCAGGCGCACAGCTGTATTCATGATTGACATATGTGATAAAATGCACATGTCAGAGGCAAACATACACTGTCTGGGTTACTTGAGGATGGGGTTGAGAGAGCCCCCTTTTTGATAATAGATTTTTCCTTTGAGTGACTTGTTATTTTTGAAATCTAATGTTTTTCATTTTGCCAAGTCATAATGCAAGGGGTCTTTTCTGTTTCAAATTGTACCACTGCATGATGATCTGTTTTATTAAAATGGCTGTCACTAGGCTTTGTGGCCAAATCTATGTCATAAACTCTGTGGCCCAGATCCAGACCCACAAACGGCTTAAGTACGTGCGTAGGTCCCTTCGTGCGGTCCCACAGCGGGGAGAACCCGCCCCCTGCTCAAGGTAGTAAATCTGGACACTTACATGTCCAGATTCCTACCTTAAAATTTACCACTATGTCTGCGGTCTTATGGCCGCAGATGTAGTCGTATCGGGCCTTTCCCCGCCCTGACAACTAATTACCATGCCTATCTCCACCTATATGGTTACATAAATCTGCCAGTAAGCATGTGTCGGCAGTAGATTAGGATCTACCCCTGTATGTTTTTTGTTTTATTATTCTACCTAGATAACACAACAAGCACCCTAATCTCTTTTTCACATGCGTCTATGAATCTCTCCAAGGGCGGTCTATTAAAAATTTCTGCATTTTCATGCAATACGTTTTCTGCGATGGTTGGGTCCAGGGCCGCCATTGGAGGGGGGAGCCGAGACTATTCTGAATAAATAAAATGTATACATAAAAGCGCTCCAACTGAATGCCTATAGTGCTGGTAAGTGCCTATAATAAAATCAGTGGAAGTGGGAAGGGGAGGGGGAGGGGACCACGGGAACAACGTTGTCTTGTAGCTGGATCCTCAATGCACATTAGTGTATAAACCAGACGGGGACAGCCCATAGGCACTTACCAGCACTATAAGCATTCAGTTGGAGCGCTTTTATGTATACATTTTATTTATTCAGAATAGTCTCGGCTCCCCCCTCCAATGGCGGCCCTGGACCCAACCATCGCAGAAAACGTATTGCATGAAAATGCAGAAATTTTTAATAGACCGCCCTTGGAGAGATTCATAGACGCATGTGAAAAAGAGATTAGGGTGCTTGTTGTGTTATCTAGGTAGAATAATAAAACAAAAAACATACAGGGGTAGATCCTAATCTACTGCCGACACATGCTTACTGGCAGATTTATGTAACCATATAGGTGGAGATAGGCATGGTAATTAGTTGTCAGGGCGGGGAAAGGCCCGATACGACTACATCTGCGGCCATAAGACCGCAGACATAGTGGTAAATTTTAAGGTAGGAATCTGGACATGTAAGTGTCCAGATTTACTACCTTGAGCAGGGGGCGGGTTCTCCCCGCTGTGGGACCGCACGAAGGGACCTACGCACGTACTTAAGCCGTTTGTGGGTCTGGATCTGGGCCACAGAGTTTATGACATAGATTTGGCCACAAAGCCTAGTGACAGCCATTTTAATAAAACAGATCATCATGCAGTGGTACAATTTGAAACAGAAAAGACCCCTTGCATTATGACTTGGCAAAATGAAAAACATTAGATTTCAAAAATAACAAGTCACTCAAAGGAAAAATCTATTATCAAAAAGGGGGCTCTCTCAACCCCATCCTCAAGTAACCCAGACAGTGTATGTTTGCCTCTGACATGTGCATTTTATCACATATGTCAATCATGAATACAGCTGTGCGCCTGCCAGGAGAACTAGCAAACATGCACTTTTAGAGGAACTTGAGAATGGGGTTGAGAACCCCAGCATTATATACTGTTTGAAAAACCAGGAGTCCTGAATCTAGGAAGAGCAACAAGGAATCCTGTGATGTGCCCCGTGTTGTCCACCTGCAGGCAGTACCATGCTACATCACCGCACTGTCCAGCTGGGCACTTACAGACTTGTGCCTGATGAAATACCTGGCTATTTAACCCAGAGCACAGACAGCAGAGACTGTAGAGGCTAACGGAGAACATCCAAAACAAAAAGAGGTTCTACCACAGAATTTTTACTGAAATTAATGCGGTAAAGAAATGTGAGAGAAAATGTGGTCTTTTTTGGCACGGAGATGGAATTCGGGCACACACACAACGTAGTGGTAAATTTGTATGAGTAGTTCCACCTGCACAACAGCAAGCCAGGTATTGCACTTTGTGCAAGTTCATGTCCTTGAGCCCTCCCGACACCCGTATGTTGGACATGAACTGTTTGACAAACCAAGCACCTCGGTGACAGACAGGTAGACTGCCGTGGCTGAAGTGCTTGGTTCAAAAGTGTACAATTTTAGTTTATCAGAAGAGAAATGAGGGCGGTAAAGAGAGGAGAGAGAAAAGGCGGTTGTTTTTTACATGGAGATGGAATTAGAGCTAACAGGCCTAAATATCCTGAAGGTTTGAGTTGTTATCCTTCTCACCAATATCCTCATCACTTTTGTTGATATTATCATCGCACAATATTAGTTCATCTGCACTAGAATCAACGTTGACACTGTCAGATGGCCCTTTGTGGCTAGTATGTCCCTCAAAAAATGACGAGTAGTTTATCTTTATGATCATCAACTTCTCAACGTTTTTGGGGTTTAGCCTTCGTCGCCTTTTTCTCACCAGGTTTCCAGCTGCGCTAAATAATCTTTCAGAGTATACACTGGAGGGTGGGCAGCTTAAGTAGTGTATTGCCAATTTGTATAAGGGTATCCACCTTAACTTTTTTTCCTCCCAGTATTGAAATGGACGTGATGATGTGCAAATTTAGTAATGATCATTCATGTTATCATCCACAATTCTATTGATGCTTATGGTATCTGATTGACTCATGCTAATGTTGTTAGTATAGGTGGGGATGTCTTTTAAGCCTGACCAGATATCATAATCACTGACCATGGTGTGTTTTGTTAACTCTCCATCACCAGTGCTTGTGTTTGAAAATGACAACTGTTCCCCAGCAGTAGAAGTTCCTGGAGAAGCTGAAGGAGGAGATGTGTTATGTACAACGTGATATGACAAGTTGCTCACAAGTAGCTGTTTACATCTTCTAAGATCTGTGTCTTCCCTTCACTGTAGGGATGGTATTGGCCTGGTGATGAGCGGTGCCTGGTTTCCTCCAAACATAACGCCCAGACCGCAGGGGGCGGTCCAGGGTGGGGTGGGCAGAGCTAGGTAACCACAACAACTCGGCAAAGGGAAACGATTTACTTGAACTAGATTCTAGTCCTACCCATGGTTTCTGTTGTCCCGAACGGGACCAATCTCGTAGCTGGGCTAGCAAGCAGGCCTCTTGATAGCAACCCAGGTCAGGGAGGCTCAGGCCTCCCGCTTGCCAGGGGAGGACCATATGTCTTAGGGCTATTTTTGGTTGTTTGTTCTTCCAAATATATGAAACCATAAGTTTGGTAAATTTGGCCAACTCCTTCCGTGGGGGGAGGTAAGGGATGACATGAAATATATACATCAATTTGGGCAAAAGCGTCATTTTAAATGCTGCTATGCGGCCCAGCTATGAGATGTCGTGAATAAACCACGAAGATGCCAAAGCAGAGAGGTGCTTAAATAACGGGGCTAGGTTTGCAGACAGAACATCCTCCACTGTACATGTTATATGCACACCCAAGTAAGAGAGAGACTTCTCTTTCCAACAGTAGGGAAATTTTTCTTGTAAGCAGGCCAGGGCAGAGGGACCCATGGTAATAGGCAGGGCTTCAGTTTTATTCGCATTCAGTTTATAGTAAGAGACCGTGCTAAATTTATCTAAAAGGGAATGGAGTTCAACTAACGCCGTTATGGGTTCCGTAACGAATAGGAGCACGTCGTCCGCAAAAAGACATAATTTGTGTTGGGTGTTGTTAATGGTAATCCCTGGGAAACTGGGGCAGGTCCGAATTAAATGTGCTAAGGGTTCAATCGTGAGGGCAAAAATCAAGGGAGAAAGGGGGCACCCCTGACGAGTGCCATTCGTAATTTTGAAGGGAGCGGACAAAAACCCGTTACTGAATACTTTCGCAGTTGGGCCGTGGTAAAGAGCTTCAATAGATTGGAGAATGGGTCCTCTAAGTCCAAACCGCCTCAGGACCTTCTGCATAAAGTCCCAATGTAGGCGATCAAACGCCTTTTCAGCGTCAAGCGAGAGCAGTACAAGCTCTGTGGGAAAGTGGCCAGCCCAATCCACTATATCCAGCACTCTACGGGTGTTGTCCGGTCCCTGGCGACCTAAAATAAAGCCCACCTGATCTGGGTGGATCAGGGAGGGAAGCAGAGGGGCCAATCTATTTGCAATTAGTTTAGCATATAGTTTAATATCGGTGTTTAATAAAGCAATGGGCCTATAATTTTTTACATCAGTGGGAGATTTCCCTGGTTTAGGTATGGTCACCACTTGCACCTCTAACATTTCATCTGGAAAGGTGCCCTTCTCAGAGGCAGTATTAAATAACGTAGTAAGGATAGGGGAGAGAGTATCTGAGAACGCAGTATAGAAGTTACCTGAATAAATAAAATGTATACATAAAAGCGCTCCAACTGAATGCTTATAGTGCTGGTAAGTGCCTATGGGCTGTCCCCGTCTGGTTTATACACTAATGTGCATTGAGGATCCGGCTACAAGACAACGTTGTTCCCGTGGTCCCCTCCCCCTCCCCTTCCCACTTCCACTGATTTTATTATAGGCACTTACCAGCACTATAGGCATTCAGTTGGAGCGCTTTTATGTATACATTTTATTTATTCAGGCTTGTTATTTAAGGGATTGGTAGATCCTCTTTATGTTTAGATAGAAGCTGCTCCTTTATATTAAATTTTTTTACTCAGCACGACCCCGGTACCTATATTATATTTATTATTGAGCCGAGACTATTGTCTGGGACCGGACCTGATGGGGGCCCACTGATACTTACCTGGCTCTGTAGCAGCAGGTATCGGCAGTATCCTACCACCGATACTTTCTGCTGAGAGCTATGCAGTAGCAGGCCAATGCGCAGGGAACTTCTTCCCTGCGCAACGGCCCGCTGTTAAAGCATGTCTGCCGCGCGCCACCCCTATTTGACGTCACCAATGACATCACATAGGGGATGGGGCCCTGCGGCTGGGTCCCAGGCCCCACATTAGATCCTCATTTACTAAGGTCACTTTTTAGCTGCAATAATGAATTGCCAGCCATTGCCGCGATTTTCCGGCGGCTTTTAAAAACAAAAATCGCTGGATTCACTAAGCTGCGATTTTAGCTGGCAATTTATAATCGCTGTCAATAGGAATCGATTTTTTTTATGGATAAATCGCCACGATTTTCTATATAAAATCACGGCGACTTTCCCAAAAAAAAATCGCCGCCAATCATGGCCCCTTTGTGAAACCATTTTTTTACTTTAATGTGTTTAAATTTCATGTGTAGAGCAGCATGCAAATAGCCACTAGCATGTAGTCGCATGTAGCACTATAAGGCACAGCATGCCCATGTTTAGCAGGGCATGCTGTGCCTTATAGTACCATGAGCGGCAGCATGCCAAGGGTTAAGTGCATGCTGCCTCTTACATAATGGCCCCCTTTATAGTGATTAAAACATGACATGTCCCCTACCAAAAATTACAGACAACAAAGACATGTACAAATAATAAAAGAATACATTCCCCTGTTCACAATAATAACATAAAAAGTATTTGCCCTCGTTCAATATCAAAAATAGTAGTTGCCCCCATTCACTAAAATGACACACTAGTTGCCCCAATGTATAATATATAGCCTCTGTAGTTGCCCCCCGTTGAATTAAATGTCACATTATAAGCCCCGATACAATTTACTGCCATAATAGATGCCTCCATAAAAGTGATTGCCATCATAGATGCCCCCATAGAAGATAAAGACCCATCTTAGATGCCCCCATAGAAGATAAAGACCCATTAGATGCTCACGGTAATAATTAAAGTTTACAGAATCCATAAAGAAAATACTCACACTTCAGAAGTCCTCAATGTTCCTCTGCATTGATCAGGTCTTCAGCTCCGCCTCTTCTTCTTGCTGGATCTGACGAGCGGCTCCTTCTGCTTCGTGGTCCCACCAGGTAATGATTAATGCCATTGCTGGGGCCCTTTTATAATTTTTGGCGCGAGACTCTTGCGTATGTTTTATTATTATACCTGGTTAATACAACAAGCTCCCTAATCTCTTTTTCACAGGCGTCTGTGAATCTTTGCAGTGCCATTATGGGGGGGAAATATGTGACTGTAGGCCACGGTCCCCCCTTGAGAAGAGTCATATTTATAGGGGGGGGGTATATCTGCTTGGTGGTCCATTACCCTCCCCCTAAAGAGGTGTACCATTATTTGAGAAGGGGCCATATGTGTCTGTAGGCCATCCACCCCTTGAGAAGAGTGTATTTATAGGGGAGGGGGCATATCTGCCTGGTAGGCCCCCCTCTAGAGAAGTGCCGTTATATGAGGGGGGCCATGTGTGCCTGTAGGCCATCACCCTCCCTGAAGAGAAGAGTCTTATTTATAGGGGGAGCCATATCTGCCTTGTAGGCCATTGCCCTCCCATCCTAGTGAAGTGCCGCTATTTAAGGGGGATCATATGTGCCTGTAGGCCATCGCCCCCTTGGAGAAGTGCCGGATTTATAGGGGGAGGGCATATCTGCCTGGTAGGCCATCGCCCTCCCCTTAGAGAACTGCCGTTATTTGAGGGGGGCCATATGTGCCTGTTTGCCATCCACCCCCCTTGAGAAGAGTCATATTTATGGGGCGGCCATATCTGCCTGGTAGGCCATTGCCCTCCCCCCTAGGGAAGTGCTGTTATTTGAGAGGCGGTTATATGTGCCAGTAGGCCATCGCCCCCCCTTGAGAAGAGTCGTATTTATGGAAGGGGGGCATATCTGCCTGGTAGGCCATTGCCCTCCCCCCTAGAGAAGTGCTGTTTTTGAGGGGGAGGCCATATGTGCCTGTAGGCCATCGCCCTCCCCCCTTAGAGAAGTGCCATTATTTGAGGGGGGCCATATGTGCCTTATCGGCCATCGGCCCCCCTTAGCAAAGTGACGGTTTTAAAAGGGGGGTGGGCTGGGCACTTGTCCCCCCTTACCTTTCTAAGTGCTGGTTTTAGAGGGGGTGGTGAGCTTCTTTCTTTTATTCAATGCTCTTTCTTGATTTAATAAGACATTCTTGGACAATGCTTTTGATTTGAGTGGTCTTGAGACGCTCCAAGAATTTTATCTGTATTGGCACAATACGGGAGCAACAAGCAGTCCTTCCCATTCATGGGGACTTTTTTTTTTAAAATGAACATAGACACCGGGCCCAATTGAATTTATTCAAAACTGTAGTATTCAGTCGACACTTGCAAACTTTGAACATTCTAAATTTTTTAAAGGAAAAAATGTGGGACGCATAAGACACACAGTCTTGAGCATTGCGGTCGTAGAAAAGAAGCAAGGGCTGGAGCAGCCGGTGGAGAGCTCTCTGATCACAAGGTCAAAATACTAGGTTTTTAACTACAGCAAACGTAAGACACGATAAAGCTGCTTCAGTTGCTGGGATGCTGATACCAGACTTGCCATCCATTGAGTACGCGCTAAAGGATTTCAAGTGTGGTCATTACACTACTGTGACATGCTGGACATTCAGCTATATGTTGTATTGCTGTTTACAATTGTCCACTTTGGATATATTCTTGCTGTCCTTTTTTGGACATTTGTCTGTTGGCTTAGTGGACCAAAATAAGTTAAGTTCTGGTTCTTGAGGGGGGGCCAGCTGGGCCCTTGTTTCCCCTTACCTTCCTAAGTGCCAGTTTGAAGCATGTCTATTTGCCTGGGAGCTTCAAATAAATTGCTGCATTGTCCAGCTAATCTTTTTCTGGGACGGTGTTTTCTTCCATAATTTATTCCTTCATTCATTCTTTTATTTGTTCATTCTTTTATTAATTGGTTAGTCTTGCCTTAGCTAAGTGCCAGTGTTCGAGGGGTGGCCAGCTGGACCCTCGTTTCCCCTTACCTTCCTAAGTGCTGGTTTGAAGAACGTCTATCTGCCTGGTAGCTTCAAATAAATTGCTGCATTGTCCAGCTAAACTTTATCTGGGATGGTGTTTCCTTGCATAATTTATTCCTTCATTCATTCATTCTTTTATTCATTCTTTCATTTATTAGTCAGTCCCCCCTTAGCTAAGTGCCGGTGTTCGAGGGGTGGCCAGCTGGGCCATCGTTTCCCCTTACCTTCCTAAGTGCCAGTTTTAGAGAGGGGGCAAGCTGAGCCCTCGTCCCCCCTTACATAAGTGCCAGGGGACAACCTCTGATGCGCACCTCTGCAACATCTTCCTATGGTTGCATGTGGTTTATCTCATTAAATTTTTTAGGGCAGTTTCTTGCCCTGACTGACGAGAACATATATTATACTTAATCTTAGCCAAAATGCTGAGAAGCATTTTGGATGCCTAGTTCATATAATAAGGCCTTTACGCTCTGGTCCTGAAGAAAGATAGGCAAGCGTACAAGATACGGTTAATATATGACCCGTACTGGGGCTTCACTGAAGGAGACGGTCAAAATATGCTAACTGCTTCATTGCATATAATGATGTGTCAAGATAATTATGTGAGCTGGGAGGTGGTCAAATTTGACTGAGAATGAGTCAAAATGAATGTTATTAGTATCAATAACATGCAAAAACAAACATTAAAATTATTTTTTTGTGATTTTAAGAAAATGTTCAAAAAAATACAGATCCAAAACCAAAAATAAAACCAAAACATTTAATTATTTTTTTTTACAAAACTAAAACAGGATGAAAATTTAGAAACATAACCTAAACCAAAATACGGGGCTCGGCGTTCATCACAAGTATTTAGCAATGATTTTAAAATGTGCCATTGCATGCATTATCAGAGTGGAGTCCTGACATTAGGATAAGTACAGTATGGTTATGTTTGAACGTCCTACACTTGATTCATAATAAAAAAGTGTACCTGCTAAAGATAATGCAACTTCTGCACGGGCTTTCCAATTACTTGCGAATAGTATTTATTTTTCATTTCACTTCTTTTAAATGTAAATTTTAACATTACTCACAAATCTGAATGAGCCCTTTGTGTTTATGCTGCGCTCTTTCAAAAACAAGCTCAAGTCAAGGTAGATGAAAATAATATACTGTATATATTTATAAGTATGAGTATATAAGTCTATGAATATATACCAAACCCAGTCTTGAGGGTCACATATATTTTTAATCCCTTTTGTTGTCTGAAGTGCCTCTTTAAAAAAAAAGGGCCTAATCCAGATTTACTTTGAAATTTCGTAATGGAGGCCAACATACAGAATTTCTGATTCACATTACGAACGGCAACTTTTTTTTTTTTACGTTTCACCAAATCACTTAAACTTTACATTAATCATGACATTTTGTTGCAAATAGTCATTCCAGATGCATCCTGCGCAAACAGATCTGCAGAATGATTTAAGTGGTGGGAAACCACCTACCCACTTTAAGAAAGTACATATGCAAAAATTAAACCAAATTCATCCAGTGCTCTGTAAACTTAATTTTACTTGTACCGCAATGGAAAATATCTGACGATATATATATAAAAAATTTATACATATGACTATGTTCATATATAATAAAAACTATACACAAGTGATGGTGTGAAAACCACCAAGTACTGCACTTAATATACAATAGAGTGGTTAGGCCCCTATCAGATGGACTCCAACTGCTTAAACCAGGGGTGACTAGCCCATAAATAGAAAGATAAAAAAGGAAGGAAGCGCTAGCTGTACATCTAATTCTTTATTTATAAGGGGTGTTAACACTATTAATTTAATTCTTTTATCAGATCCCTCAATTTCAGATGCATTATGCACGTTTTTGGTAGAAGGTGTGTCATTTATTCTCACTCATAATTTTTTTCTTTTTCACAATGGGTATTATTTACAATTAAAGGGAAATGCCATGGGGACCAGATTTGCCCCGAGTTATGCGAACTTCTATATGGGTCGTCTTGAGGATGAACTCATATGGGGGGACCATTCGGGGCAAATCTGGTTACCTATGGCAGATATATTAATTATTTGTTTTTTGTTTGGGAGGGGGATTTAGATTCAGTGAATTTATTTATGCAACACCTTAACCTTAATTCTTATGGTCTTAAATTTACTTTCAATTGTAGTTCTAAATAAGTTCACTATTTAGACATCACAGTTTTTGTGGAGAATAGGCACTTACACACCAAAAATTACAAAAAGGATGTGAATAACAGCTCCTTTTTGAATGATAAAAGTTGTCATTTGAGAAAATGGAAACAAAACATACCTCAGGGCCAGTTTCTCTGTTTATGGAGAAACTGTTCCTCCATTACTGATTATTAAAAACAAAGTGGTGATATGAGAAATGCCTTTATTTCTCAGGGCTATCCAGAAAATATTGTTAGTGATATTAAGACCTTTAATATAAATAGGGATTCACTCTTAGTAAATACAGGAAGAAGAAACAAAGATTCTGCTCTATGTAATGAAGATCTAATGTTTGTCACCCAGTTTAATTGTAATGCTGAGAAAATTAAGAAAATTGTTAATAAAAATGAACAAATTTTACAATGTAATTCCATATTGAATAAACAACTAACGACCCAACCTAGGGTCATCTTTAGACGAGTTCATAATTTAAAGAGTTCTTTGGTTAAAAGCCATTTAAAAGTAGAACCAAGGAACACGTCCACCTCTTGGCTGTCCAATAAGTTAGTAGGATGCTATAGCTGTGGTAGGAATTACTGTATTAGATGTAGACATATTGATAGAGACCACAAAACGATTTGTGTGGTATCTGACAACAATGTCTACAATATTAAGAGCTATATTAATTGCAAAAGTATATATGTGGTCTATTTAATTTCATGTAGTTGTGGTAAGGGTTATGTCGGCCGTACCACTAGGGAATTATGCGTTAGATTCCTCGAACATAGAAGAGGTATTCTTAACAACAAACCACATCTTTTGCATAAACATATTAACTCTATACATGGTGGTAATACTGACTATAACTGTGAAAAGCATCGAACAAATGAAATCCACCATTAGGGAGGGTGATAGATTCCCTCTTCTATGTAAGAGGGAATCCTACTGGATTAATGATTCCACAAAGCCAGGATTGATTTGAGACTGTTAGATTGCTCCCAGATATTATCCTTGGAGACTCTCTCATTTTGTGTTGATCCCAAGGATGTGTGTTGGTAGTGAGTCTTTACTCACGATTTTCCAAGGTCATTGAGTTCATACTTCCTTTTTTTTTCCATATGTTTCCTATATATATTATCGGCTGATTGTATTTTATTTGTTGTATTTTACTTACTATTGGTGTTTCTAAATAAAGAATTAGATGTACTCCTAGCGTTTCCTTCCTTTTTATCTTTATATACACTGCTCAAAAAAATAAAGGGAACACTAAAATAACACATCCTAGTCTGAATGAATGAAATATTCTTATTAAATACTCTGTTCTTTACACATTTGAATGTGCTGACAACAAAATCACACAAAAATTATCAATGGAAATCAAATTTATTAACCCATGGAGGTCTGGATTTGGAGTCACCCTCAAAATGAAAGTGGAAAAACACACTACAGGCTGATCCAACTTTGATGTAATGGGCTAGATCCAGACCTTGTTAAGTGCATGAACTTAGTTACACCTGGGCTAAACCATGTTCATTTCAGGGGAGTCAAATTTCATCTGCTGCAAACATTATTAATGTTGAGAGGTGATGTTTCCTATCCCAAGTCTAAATAACAGTGTGATAGTAAAGCTGGTCAGTATCTGTGTGCAGTAAGCAATTGAAAGATATATCCCTGCATGCAAAGAATACAATTAACTTGGCTCCCCCTGAAATCAACATGGTTTAGCCCTTGAGTAACTAAGTTCATGCACTTAACAAGGTCTGGATCCAGCCCA
>WWET01006786.1:43048-57905 GCA_011038615.1 Limnodynastes dumerilii | reverse complement strand
GAAGGTAAGGAGGGAAAGGCTGTCCCTCGGGCGGTCCCTGCTTCTGGCTCTCTTCCCCGCAGCTCTGCCTCCAGCTCTCTCCCTCGCATCACGCGCTACACAATGACGTTGGGTGACCTAAGGTCACCACAACGTCATTGTGCAGCATGCACCGCGGGGAGACAGCCAGAGGCAGAGCTGTGAGGAAGAGAGCCAGACGCAGGGACCGCCGGAGGGACCGCAAAGGTAAGTTAAATGTAGGAATTTTTTTTATTTTTTTTTAGCACTTGAGTATAAGCCGAGGGGTGCTTTTTCAGCACAAAAAATGTGCTGAAAAACTCGGCTTATACTCGAGTATATACGGTATTTTATTTTTCTTTTAAACCCTCAAAAGAAGAGAAAAGGAAGCAGAGAGCGAAAGACACAAAAAAAGGTAAGTAAATGCACCCAGGGCACCAAACTAAGTATAATGCCTTCCCCCTGGAAACCCCTCTCACGTACGTAACTTAGCTGACTTACGAGTTCAGAACCCTGCCTTAACTTTCCTTGCGTATCTCTGGTCGTACGTATCGCCTTAGCGTATGTAAGTGCCTCACCCAGCCCAGACTGTACAATGTAAATGCCTCCCTCTGCCCACAATGCGTATATTCACCTTGATTTCACCTTGTGTAGGGATGTCACACCTTATAGTACAGAGTTACTGAGTAGCATGATGGGGACACAGCAATGTTATTCTGAATGATCAAATCAATTATAAAAGAGAAGGGCGCAAATTTATTTTTAGCAGGGGGCGCCAGATGTGCTAGAACCGGCCCTGCACACTATCGGATGGAGTTACATACAAAATACGTACGATCAAAGATTTACGCAGACGGTGTACGTTAATTAGCTGTCGTTATTAAGTCTGATATAATTATATAAATGAGATGAATATTTGTATTGACTGAATATTCAGGGTCTGAGGACTGGTGTAAACAGGATTTTCTATATAAGAAGTATATAGGACAATGGGTGTCTTATTGAGTATATACACATCATGTAGGTGAGGCAGTTCTAAGGATCTATTAATATGGAATAAGCTATTTGGAAACATGATCTGGGAAGACCTGTACATCCTGATTTCTGGGTGTATGTAACTATAAATCATTTTATGATGACCTCTACCTCTCTAGCTGACGCCTTGAAATACCGTGTCTGTGCTGGGCCTTTTCCATGAATTGCCCAAGAAATCACCTGTAATAAGGGTGAGGACGGCTATTTCTCTGTGATGAAATATAAACCAGCAGGTATGTCCATTCGAAGGTATTTTATTCATGTAACTGAGTAGTTTTTGTCCAAAGGTCAAAACAAATGTGAAATGTGTCCAGCAAAAATATTCCCTGCAACCAAGGGCGTCAGCAGAACTCTGGATGTATATTACTCGCACATCCCTCCAACCAGTCTGTGTTCAGCACAGTCACTAGGAACTGGGTCGAGGCTTATGTTTTCCCACTTTTGGGGATTCTAAGGGCCAGATTTACTAAGCTGCGGCTTTTGGAAAAGTGGAGATGTCGCCTATAGCAACCAATCAGGTTCTAGCTCTCACTTTCCTATTACCTACTAAAGAATGTCAGGTAGAATCTGATTGGTTGCTAATGGCAACATCTCCACTTTACCAAACCTGCAGCTTAGTAAATCTGGCCCTAAATGTTGGGAGCTATGGTTTACATTATAGGGGCCTGATCCTTTAGAAAGATAGGGGACTTACGGAAGCCTCTTTCTTCAGTCCGCTGAAAGGTAACATCTGCACATGTGTGCGCCAGATATTACACTACGGATCTGTGTTCAGACGGCTGCAGATCTGTGCGGGGAAGTTAAGGCAGGGTTCTGGAAACGTTTGAGCTAGATGTCGTCACCTCTGCTACATGTGTGTGAGTGACAGCGGACTCCAGATCTTACTGCACAAGGAAAGAGAGAGAGATCTGCATCAGGACCTCGGTCTCTCTGTACTTCCAAAAATTTCTCTGAGATTGAGGTGGAAAACTGAAGGTTGTCACTGGCTGTTGGGAGATCGTTTGTGCGAGTGGGAGGGGCTACAAAGCGTGCGCACTGTGAATTTATCAGAATTCTGTTTCCTGTCTTTGAGTCATCTCAGTGCATGGATGTGTTATAGGAAGAATGTTTCTGATTATGATGAGAACTATTGTTGTGCCACAGACCTTTGCAACTGAAGTCTGGACCAATCAAATCAATGCCTACGTGTTTCTAATTTAGCCTCATCTGCGTCATTTACAGACCATGCACCGTACAGTCGATGCTTTGCCATTTACATGTGTCTGATAATATTTCAGTAATGTGCTAGATGTCATCGGCTACTTCATTCCCTCTCTCTATAAAAGAAAATATATATATTTTTTTTCTTTATTGCTTAATTGATGGGATAAAACAGTCAGTAATATTCCCAGGTCTGTGTAGTTCATATAGAGTCAGGATTCAAAGGAGAAGTTGCTAAAAAGAAAGCAGCCCATAAATCTTTACCTACATATATAATGTAATTGAATATACATTCTATGGTTATGATAAACAACATATTGAAGAGAAGAAACACAGAATGGAAGGTGCATGAAAGGCAGGGGGTTAATCTGTTTGCCACAGAAACAAAGGAAAGAAAATGCCTCGCAACACTGCCATAAACCAGTAACAGACTATACCATTCTATCTGTAAAATAAAATGCAGAAATGTCCGTTACACATATTTGCGCAAATATATGATAAGCCACCAGCCACCATCAAGGCCTTTCTGCATATGGTGGTCCTAACTCTAACAATGAGAGTCCCAATGTTGGGATATATATTTATATGTTTTTAAATTGAGAGCCAAACGTACCTCAGGAGACACCCCTTAAAGTCTCCAAAATGGCTACTGTGGAACAACTCCCCCTCTCAGCTGCTGCTCTCAGACAAGCCCACAAACAGTACAAACACACAACATATTGAAGAGAAGGACAAGGCCTGAATGATCTGATGATAATCAGATGGGAATAGCAGAGTCCTCATAATAGATCAAGACATCTCAATATCTCCAACAGACACTTATGTCACCCTCGTCTTAAATGGAGTTACAACATTGAAGAGGCAGAGAAGAGCCTACATATTTTACACTTGTTCTCCAATAGGATCACACCTCTCTATTATTAGAGATAGGGCATACTGATCCCAAGAATTCCTCAGCAAGCAACTGCAGACACTTCTCTAGCACTTTCAAGAAGAGGAATCCTGACACTCTTGACATCACTGGAAAAGAATCTCTGAATCAACATTGGGGATTGTAGGATCGGTAAGATATGTAAATATTGAAATTCCAGGCTGTTGGATCATCACAATGACTGACATTGGCTGACCATTCTTATACGGTCGCCGCACATTAGGGCACAGAGATTAACTGGGGCCTTGTCTTTGCTAGAGCCCCTGATGGTAGGGATAGGCTTGTGCAGCAGATACCCAGCAGGTCGCAACCCCTGATGGTGACTCTCGGAGTAGCAAGGATGGTTTGGGAGTCAGACATCACAACAGGGCCTCATCCGTGATGTCACATTGGGACGAGGGTTCAGTGGAACTGCATTACCAGTGGGCTGAGATTTCCTTGTGCATTGACCTCCTAGTGTAGAGCTCTCAGCAGAAAGTATGGGCGATGGGATACCTGCTTCTGTAAAGCCATGTTAAATATCTGTGGGCCCTGGTTGTGGGTATGTGTCTACATGATCTGCAAAGTGGTACCTGACATGGTGCCATAGTGGGTACCTGGTACTCCCCAAGAAAAAGGTTGCGAATCGCTGCTGTGGACTGTCCGTATATTTTATGGACGTCCAGTGTGTGACAGTGACCGTGGACCTCAATCCCTTCAAGATAAAGAAATGCCCCTTTCCCCACCTTCTCCTGGAACCTAAAGGCAGCTTAGAAGGGAAGGGTCTTCAGGCTTCCATCTGATGCAAGATTGGTCGACCCCCCCTCAGAAGACCATAATGTTTCTTTGGGGTGGGGGATAGGATAATGGCATATCACCCCTGGTGTTTGCACCCACAAGTTCCAAATATAACATAGCACCTCAGGCCACGGTTCAGGTCAATCTGTTTATATTGTAATGGTCTCTACTCTTAGAGGCCTCCTAGGCAGACACTACACTTAATCTTAGCCAATAAAGTTGAGTTGTGTAACTCTGCATTATTATAACGGGGACGATTATGTATCATATAATTACCTGGCCAATGGACGTCTACTCGCCAATGCTGCGTTGTAGGATGCCCAACGACCTAGACGGCCATTTAAGGACTCCATTGTGATGTCTACTCAACACTGATGCCTGATCCACAGTTCTGATGCGGCTTGGACGGGTGAGTAATATACTAAATGTTAGGGTTAGGCTGCAGTTTGTTATGTCTGTGGTGCAGGACTTGTGATTCCAGCCTTTTCCATCAGAGGCCACTTGTGTTCCTGGATAGTTCTGCAATTCCAGTTTTCACCAGAGGTGCCACTGTCTCCTAGCCTTAGTCCTGGTATCAGGTGTCTGTCATCATCCCTTAGGGTTAGGCTGATACCTGGCTATTTAAGTAAAGAGATTAATTGCTGCTTTCCTCCTGTATGCTATATACTGTACTTGCGGGGAACATGTACCGTGTTTGCTATATCAGGATAACTATATCTGAACTGTAGTGCAAAGTGCTCTAACAATTTGTACATTGGGACTGTTAATAGTTCCTACAACGCTCTTATTACATTGTTTCAGTGCATTTCTCATGTGGACGAATTCTAGTTTCATTGCTTTTAGATCGTGTTTGATATTAAGTAATTGCTGCAGAAGTTGATTTTTTTTTCATTATTTTACGTTTTACGTTAAATTCAATCCTATCTACTGGGTTGCCGTTGGTGAATTAATCCACATACACTGTTTACATTTTTTTTTTGCTGTCTTTTAACATTTCTGTTGTTTGCTGAGGAATCTGCAAAAGTTCCCCCTCACAGCTGAGTCAATTAGCACTGGAGATGTTTCTTGTACCTGTAACCTGGCTATTTACTCCTTACATTGAAAGTTAAACTTTGGGTGTTGCTACAGGCCTGGTGTCTTGCTGAGAACTTTGGACTTACAATTCCCTCCTGTGTGGACCTGGCTTTATCACTCTAGAGATGATTCACAATTAAGAGTGGGTTAAGTGCAGGCAGATCTGCACCTAACGTTTCCGTAACACATTTAGGGTTAGGCTGTAGTTAGTGTTAAGGTTAGGCTGCAGTAATGATTAGTGTAGGATTTATAAGTGTCTGCAACACTAAGGTCAATATAATAATACTATCAACCTTAGCGTTATCAGGAAAACAACCCTGTGGAGTTTATTTGTATTGACAGTCATACACTGTGAGACTAATGTTGTGTATGAATGGTGATAAAATAACATTGTAACTCGCATTATAATGGCAATCCTCATTCTGTGCAAATATTATGAAAGTAAAAGCACAACCCATATATGTGACAGAGCAAATTTACATAAGTTACGAGCATTCTTCAATCCATGGACACAAGGGGCCTGATTCAGAGATCCAATATTAACGATAGTTCCGTGCGTATATTTAGGATCGGATCGATTTTGCATCAACTGCGCATGCGTAGTAATAGTGCAACGCCATGTACGTTGAAGTTAGGGTCGGAAATGCCTTAAGGTCGGACTTGTGAATCGGTCGGAAACAATTCCTAAGTCCATGCGATCCTAAGTCCAGCGGAAATCTAGGAACCAAAGTATTTGCATAGAAATGGGCAGGGGAGGCATTGAGATGAGGGAAAGTGGGCGCGCTTACAGACTTAGGACCCTAAATATACGCAACTAATACACATAAGGTCGGAAGTGAGTGCGGCCAGATAGGGCAAGTCAATGTAGGTCTAACTTTAGGTCCGGCCGTTGTTTGCAAGGGGAGTGACTGTTTATTCAGTGGGTTTTAACCTGCTCCGACCTGCCACTTAGATGCGTATATTTGAGATCCCATCGGCAGCGGATCTGCCATGATGACAGGTTAATAACATATCATTAGGTCACTTTGGCTTTGAAGACAAGTTTTTATGACATCTCAGATCCTGGATAGACAATAGGAGATAAAGAATTATGGGTCCGATTTCTTATTCCTGAAGCCGTATACAATACATAGAACATTTATTTATATAGCTCCACAAATTGTCTGCAGCATGTTACAGAGAACATTAGACATTCACATCAGTCCCTGTCCATATTGAAGCTACAGTCTAAGGTCCCTAACACATACATACAAAGACTAGGGTTCATTTTATTTAGTAAGCAGACAATTTACCTACCAGTTTGTTTCTGGCATGTGGAAGGAAACCCACACAGACACAGGAAGAACATACAAATTTCACACAGAGAAGGCCTAGTATGGGAGTCGAACTCATGACCTCAGCGCTGTGAGGCACAAATGCTACTCACTGAGCCACCATGTTGCCCTGATGTTGCTCTAATAGTATAAACATTGTTTCTTCTCATGAATCAAGCAATACGGAAACATGATATAAATGTGAAAATCCTTTATAGAGAGAGGAAATGGAGCAGCCGCAGTGATGACGTCTGGTACATAACTATAACATTAGCAGAATATGTAAGTGTCAAAGCATCTACTGTACGGTGCATGGTCTGCAAATGGCACAGATGAGGCAGATTTAGAAACACAGCGGCATTGATTTGATTGGTCTAGGCTTCACCTGCAAAGGTCTGTTGTACAACAACGGGTGTCAAAATGCAGTGTCTTACTTATACACCCTGCTTCAGTCGTGCATCCATGGTAGGTGGTGACTAAAAAATAGGAAACAGCATTCTAATGAACTCATATTTCAATAAACACAGCAGCAGACGTCCTACAGGAATTACTAAGAGCATTCACAGATCCCTGCAGTATCCATATATTGGTGCGTTCACCTTGTAACCCCTCCCAATGGCCCAGACGATCTTCCAACAGCCAGCGGAACCTACCTTAAGTTTTCCATTTCAAACTCAGGGAAATGTTTGCAAGTATGAAGGTCTGTCTGGATGCACAGAGATAGAGGGAACGCTACACGCTAACCCACAGCTACCAACAGCTAGAATTGCAAAAATGGGCTTAAATAAGCCCTGCCCGGTTCTTCCTGAACTCCACCCTCTTCTGTCCAAACCCCACCCTCAAATGAAATTGGCTTAAATAAGCCTTGCCCAGTTCTTCCTGAACGCCACCCTCTTCTGTCCAAACCCCACCCTCAAATGAACATATTGGATGGGATCTAGGCCTTTTTTTGCTCTGGGCAAGTGGAAAATACCGGCATTTCAGGAGCTCATATTTGCACTCCTAGGGCTAGAAGCACTTTCCGTGTGGAAAGTCCTGGAAGCCTTTCTGCCAGCAGGGTGGGAAGGGGAGGGTTACGTGCTGCATTTAAACATGGTGAGAGGAGGGAGGAATTAAAATTGTACAGTGTGGGCTGGGTTTAGCCCTTATGTACAATCCTCATTTGTCAAGGGAGGGTCCTGTGTTCGTAACTCCATAAGTTATGAATCCTTGCGTGTTCGGATGTTAGGATTCAGTGGCTGAATTTTGGAACCGCCCAATATTACAAAACCCCACTTAGTTTCTCATAAGCCACACCCTTTTGTGGCCTGCCAATCAGGACAGTCCTGACAAAATAGGGACAGTTGGTAGACATGCTGTCATCGAAGAGGGACCGCCCACTTGTGACCTTAGCCCCGCCCCTCTGTAGAAGGGCTCGGCTAGATAGGGGCTCTTTATAGGTTGCGGTCAACTCTCTTTATACTGTCCATACATTTTCAGATCGTTCATTGTTCTGTGCATGCGCTACCTAGTGATCATGCTGAACATACGCTGGATGGAGACTTGTGCCAGTTGCTGCCAATATTCAGAATTCTACCAGCGCCCTCGGTTGCGGTAAACATTTTAAGTTTTTTTAATATTATGGACAAGAAATCCTCATATGATAAAATACCTGCACGTGGACTTACATATTGGTTCTTGGAGGCTTTTTGCAGTAAAACAGTGGGTCTCATCCTTACTGCAGATGACCACTTTAGGGTTGCATAGGCCCAACACAGTACAGGTGTACTTCCAGCATTTCAAGGCATCAGCTAGAATGATAGAGGCCGTCACAATATTATTTATAGTCATATACATACTGGGAAATCAGGGTGTTACAGGTCACACCTTGATCTTCCCAGATCACATTTCTAATCAGCTTAAGCCATATCAGTAGGTCCTCAGCTATATGAAGTGTATATACCCAATAAGACATCCATCGTCCTATAGAGTTCCTGCTTCACCGGTCCTCAGACACTGAATATTCAGTCATTACAAATATTCAGCTCATTTATGTCATTCTATGAGAGCAAATAATAATACAACTCTGACGGTAATGAGAATAATGCAATAAAGTAAAAATAATGTCTAACAATGATAGTAGCAGCAGTAGTAGTATTAATAATGGACTGGATCAGAAAAGGGAGCATTCTTCAATCACTTAGACTAGAAAGTGTCCACTTTTTGCATTTGCGCATGAGCACGTGCCGCGGTCTACGCACACTCTGATTCCGATGCTTTTCTGATGACTGGGCAGATGCGAGCGCAGTGGGGGTGGGATGCAGATTCTACATTATATCCGTGATTACGCACCATCCCCCTTTTAGCTAAGGATGGATTGATATTCTGTGCTCGCACGGGAGACTTGATACAGCGGGGATCCGATATCGGGAATCTGAGCACAGCATCAACAGAAGTCTGTTCCAAGGAGCGTTTTTACGCTTTTTGTAAGCGTAAAAACGGGCGAGTCTGTTCCAAGGAGCGTTTTTACGCTTTTTGTAAGCGTAAAAACGGGCGTTTTTAATAACTGCGCATGCGTGGGGCCGATGTTACACAAGAAAACCCTGAGTGTATTTCATGAGTATAGGTCTGGATCAGGCGCAATAATAATAATAATAATAATAATAATATAATAACAACAGCAAAAATGATTATACTACAACTATGCCTCTTAATAGTAATATTAACTAGATGATGATGATGATGATAAAGAAACAATATAATCAGTAACTTTATTTAATACTACAAGTAAAATTAAATTAGGAAAATTGTAATATGGAACAACACATTATGAATCTTTAATCGTTATTTAGTTTAAAAGAAATTTTATTGCAGTAGTTGCAAATTCAATAAAAAACAAATAATACATGTAAATAATAATAAATGCATAGTTTATAAATAATCAATCAATCAAATATCCATAATAAAGTAATAGTACATTACCAAAAATAAAGGTCGAGCATCATATAAATATAGTAAATTGTTTTGTCTTTTGAAAGCAATGCACAGAGAGATATATTATATAAATATTACTGTCTACACATCAGCTAAAAAACAAATCTACTCACCATGGAGGACGATCCCCCCGAGGACCAGTAATATAAGTGCAGTCTTCATCTTGGCTTGGTTTATTCTCTGCGATGAGGTCCTCGGACTCTGTATTTATTCCCTCTCTGGTCACTGATGTCACCTCATAGTTTTCACAATCCGTCCCCTTGTGCTGGAAAATTCAAACAATTCACAATGTTACCTGTTCAGGTGTTTCACAGCTACTATGTGACTGCGAGGAACTGAGGAACGTACAATGTAACCTAACTTTTCCTTGCACATCTCGGGTCGTATCGCCTTGGCGTATGTAAGTGCCTCACCCAGCCCATACTATACTCTATGTACTGCGTATATATCCCTCCTCCCACAATGTGTATATATCCCTCCTCCCACAATGCATATATATCCCTCCTCCCACAATGTGTATATATCCCTCCTCCCACAATGCATATATATCCCTCCTCCCACAATGTGTATATATCCCTCCTCCCACAATGCATATATATCCCTCCTCCCACAATGTGTATATATCCCTCCTCCCACAATGCATATATATCCCTCCTCCCACAATGTGTATATATCCCTCCTCCCACAATGCATATATATCCCTCCTCCCACAATGTGTATATATCCCTCCTCCCACAATGCATATATATCCCTCCTCCCACAATGTGTATATATCCCTCCTCCCACAATGTGTATATATCCCTCCTCCCACAATGCATATATATCCCTCCTCCCACAATGTGTATATATCCCTCCTCCCACAATGTGTATATATCCCTCCTCCCACAATGCATATATATCCCTCCTCCCACAATGTGTATATATCCCTCCTCCCACAATGTGTATATATCCCTCCTCCCACAATGCATATATATCCCTCCTCCCACAATGTGTATATATCCCTCCTCCCACAATGTGTATATATCCCTCCTCCCACAATGCATATATATCCCTCCTCCCACAATGTGTATATATCCTTCCTCCCACAATGTGTATATATCCCTCCTCCCACAATGCATATATATCCCTCCTCCCACAATGCATATGTATCCCTCCTCCCACAATGTGTATATATCCCTCCTCCCACAATGTGTATATATCCCTCTTCCCACAATGTGTATATATCCCTCCTCCCACAATGTGTATATATCCCTCCTCCCACAATCTGTATATATCCCTCTTCCCACAATGTGTATATGTCCCTCCTCCCACAATGTGTATATGTCCCTCCTCCCACAATGTGTATATATCCCTCCTCCCACAATGTGTATATATCCCTCCTTCCACAATCCGTATTAACCATATTTATGACATGAAAAATCTACAAAAGTGACAATTGTTCTTCTATCAATGTGGTATTTTATGTGCACAGTTTGACATGTTTATAACATTGAAAATTCATGAGGTCACCTTGGCTTTAAAAACATGTTTTGAGACTATCTTAGATCCTGGATAGACAATAGGAGTGAGCAGGCCCTTTGTTCAGACTCTGTTGTTCAGAATGACCTTTTTTCTAACTGATTTCAAGTTTTTGTTTAGTTAGTAAGTAAGACATATTGGGCCTGATCCAGAGTGGTTACGCTGGCCGTAGTGACGGACAGCGGCCCAGCGTAGCTCTGGTGCACTCCCTCAACACTCCCCCTGTGGCCGGGTGTAATTACACACTGTTACGCCAGCTGAAGGCTACCCTAACGTCAGCCGGCGTAACAGTATGTAATTACGCCGGCCACAAGATCGTAATGTCCTAATCCAGCCCTCCCTTCCTAATTTCCCTACCTCCCCTCGCCTAGCTTCCGTAACTACGTTGTAGTTACAGATACCCGATCCAGGGCAACCAGAAAAAAGGATTACGCCAGGCAACATTTATCCGGCGCATGCGCAGATCGGCAGAATGAGTTACGGCGGGCGTTGTAGGTCTGGATCAGACCCATTAAACTCAAATTCTGTCATTCTCAGCCAGTAGAGTTGTTTATCGGAGGCTGGCAGTGACAATACAGAGCTGGTAAGTGGACCAGGCTTGATGGTGAGGGAATTCCTAAGTCCACTGTAATTGCATTGTCCCTGGATAATTTATGCATTGTATGTACAGTTGTGCTCAGTTAAACCTGGGCTCACCTGCTGTGGAAAGCTAAATACATAGAAACATAGAAAGTGACGGCAGATAATAGCCACATGGCCCACCCAGTCTGCCCAGTTGTACTGACCCTAGACTCTATTTACCTTAAATTTAGTTTGAGATTTAGGATATCCTTATATTTATCCCAAACATTTTAAAACTGTTCTACTGTGTTACCTCTACCACCTCAGATGGGAGGCTATTCCACTTATCTATCACCCTTTCAGTGAAGTCCTTTTTTCCGTACATTTCCTCTGAATCTACCACCCTCCAGTTTATATTCATGTCCTCGTGTTTTATTACACCTCTTTTTTTGAAAAATGCCCCCTCCTCTAGCTGGCTATAACCCTTGATATATGTGAACGCTCCTGTCCCCCCTCTCCCTTCTCTGCTCCAAGCTATACATGTTTAGTTCCTCTAGCCTTTCTTGGTATGATTTGTGACACAGGCCATGTGCCATTTTAGTTAAATAGGGCTTTAGAAATCATTAAGCATTTGTTAACTTGTTAAATAGCTGATATCACCCATTCAACGGCCTACAGAAAGAGCATATGACAATCTTGTGAATTGAATGGGTGATGTCAGCTCCATTGTCTGATCTCTGCAGGAAGCCAGCAGCTGTTCAAGGTAAATAAAGTTTTTACTAATGTGCTGCAATTTAACTACACCACCATGTCGCGAAATGAGCATCATAGCAGAAAAAGCTTTATCTGAGTTCAGCTGTAGGTAAGAGAAACAATACAATGTTATATCTTAATTAAAATTTATTATGCAATCGCCGCATTCACTAAAGGCAAAGTCCTTGGACTTTTGCCTTGTTAAAAATTGCCATGGCGATTTTTTCAGTGTCAAACCTATAAATCGCCGCATTGACTAAGCATCGCTAGAAAAAAGCGCCATTTAAAAGCCCCTGCTGTGTGTGTCGCTTTCATTGACACGCACTTGAGCTGAAAAACACGTCAACATCTTTGACATGTGTTTTTCATATTATAAATGTGGACCGCCGCATGCTATAACCCTTATCATGCATGCACAGATAGTACTATAAGGCACAGCATGGCCATGTGTTTCTAGCCATGCTGTGCCCTCTAGTACTATAAGTGCCAGCATGGCAAGGGTTAATGCCATACTTACGCTTACAGAATGTGCCCCTTTCCTGAAATAAAAAAATGACATGTTCCACTTAGGTTTAAACATAAACTAGATAGGCAGGCTTTAGACAACACCAGAAACTCCATTACATTAATTTCCCATATTAATCGTTTTAAAACTCCCTCAGTCATCCTCGCGCTGGACTTTAAAAAGGCCTTCGACAAGCTGTCTTGGCCCTTTATGTTTAGCACACTAGAATCCTTTGGATTTACTGGGAGCTTTCTCTAAGCGATCCGCGCTCTTTACGCCTCCCCATCCTCCGTTGTCTCACCTAATGGTCTTAGCTCCCCCAGATTTAGCCTCAGCAATGGAACCCGTCTGCCCACTTTCCCCTCTTCTGTATGCGCTTTCAACTGAACCTTTAGCCGCCCACATTAGAGATAATGGGGCAGATCCAGAATAACGCTTCCTCCCTTACGCCTGGCGGAGACGTAAAAACGAGTTTTGGTATGTACTGAGCATGTGCGTGACAGATGTTACGCTACGTAACGTAATTTTGAGCGTAAGGGCCTTTCACGTATCAGTAGCGTAATAATGATCGAGGGGGCGTGCCAGCCTTACGACACCCGAAATTACGCTTCGAAGGCGGGTTTTGGCATTTAAATAGTACAGTAAGGGCGTGCTTAGTGGCGTAACTACGCGCAGGCGCTACGTTCATGAGCAGACGAGAGTTGTTGCTGCCAAAAGTTAAGGTAGGGTTTAGAAAGCATAAAGCGCCCAAAGTACGTACCTGCAGAGGGATTGCCTAGGGGAGTGTACAGAAGGTACGCACACGTAAATACACTACGCTAGTAAACGGATTGCTAGCGGTGTTCTGGAGATACCCCAATGTTAATATTCGGGGTATCCCCGTTAGAGACTCCGAGTTTAAAATCTCCTTATTTGCAGACGATGTTCTTCTCACCCTTAGCGCTCCAACTACATCTCTTCCCAATCTTTTGAAAGAACTATCCCTCTACGGCAAATTTTCTGGGTACAAAGTAAACGATACTAAGTCAGAGGCTCTCCCACTACATCTTCCTCCATCTTTGCTTTCATTGCTTCAATATAGTTTCAAATTTTTGTGGTGTCCATTGAAGATCCGTTATTTGGGGATCTACCTCACGAAAAATTACTTCCAAATATTTCAAGCTAATTTCCCCCCCCATTGCTCCAGGCTATAAGGCAGGACCTCGCAGTCTTTCAACCTTTGTTTGTCTCCTGGTTTGGCTGTATCAATGTCGTCAAAATGAACATATTTCCAAGGTTAGTCTAACATTAACGGTTAAAATCCCTCAATCACACTTAGCAACCTTGCAAAGGGCTTGTGGGCAGTTTGTATGGCAAAATAGGAAACCCAGACGCACCTGCCTGGCCAAGTCTAGGATGAACAGGGGGATGGGCTTACCAATTTTTGCCAACTATTACTAAGCTATCCAGTTGAGTCATATACTTTCTTGGCACACGTCACCAGTCCGTAAAAAATGGGTTGATTTACAACACCTCTTAACGGAAGAGCAACCAGTTAGCTTTCTCCCTTGGCTCCCCAAACATTTGCGTCCCCCCTCGGTATATGACATTCCTACGGTGAGGTTCTCCTTGGAAATTTGGAATTTTTAAATAGAAAATTGGAATGAGCCCCCTACACCTTTCCTCTTACCCCACTGTGGAGAATCTATGAATTCCCTTTGGGATGTGTACTTTCCTACGCTCGAATTTGGAAGCAAACGGGGCTGACTCGGTTTACCCATATAGTTGGAGATTTTGCTCCAAACACCATCTCGGATTTCTGTGAAAAATTTGGGTTCAGCCTTTAACAAATTGAAAGCTTTCTACGCTTACAAAACAGGGCATCTAAGGTTTGTAAGTCCACTGGATTTGAGCGCTTTTGTTTATACAACACAGATAATAGAGGGACAATTTCCATGTTATACTCCTCTATTGTATACCCCTTGTCTCCTCCCGTGAATTCTTTTGAGCTGGTGTGGGAACGTGATCTGGATATTCAGGTTGGTGAGAAAGAATGGTCGGCCATTCAACAAAGTACAGCTAAGGTATCAATTAATACAACTATCCGCAAAAATGCCTTCAAAGTGTACACTAGATGGTACTTAACTCCCTCAAAGGTGAATCATTTATTTCCCCAATCCTCAGATCCATGTTTGAAAATGTGTGGTTCTAGAGGATCTTAACTTCATATTTGGTGGGACC